>QJPP01000538.1:0-135276 GCA_003996215.1 Jaltomata sinuosa
ATACCGTCCATTTCGGAAACTTATTTTGTATACACTGTTGTTGCAAGGACCCCAGGTGCGTTGTTTCTTACTTTCACCTGTGCCTATGGTGTGTATATTCTGCTTACTAGCCTCATATGTGGTTCTGTTGTTTTCCCTCTGGGCTAGTTCCTGTGTACCTTTCGTTGACTTCTGTGACTGCTTGCTTCTATTCTGTCTATTACTACGCTTTTATCTTATATGTGCCCAGTCGGCCTATGATACCTACTGGGTACCTTATGCTTCGCATTTGGTGCTCACCCCTACCCCCTGCATCTTTGGGTGCAGATCCTAGCGTGGGCCATCGCCGTTAGATCGCTGTGATTCGTGCTTGGAGATCTGTTGGGGACTACTTCAGGCTGAGGGTGAGCTCTTGGCGATCGGAGCTTAGCTTTAGTTTATCTTTTGCTTCATGTTCTCTATTACCATTCAGAGACATCTGTATATATAGTTTTGGTTTATTTGTACTCCATGTATGTAGTTTGGCTCTGTACTATGATACCAGGTCTTGGGGTTTGATTTGATTTCCGCATATGTATAGGTATATACTCCTATTATCTATTCTTTTGCTGTTTGTTAGATAGTAGCCCATTACTAACTGTCCTGGGCTACGGGGATTGGTTCGCCTACTGGGGGGTTGTAGGCGCCATCATGACCGAGAAATCGGGTCGTGACAAAATCCTTGGTTCCAAAGTCATAGGACTCCACGTAAACAGGAATGGTACAAGTATGTGGCAAACAAAGAGGGGAAACTTCTCTTCCCACCAATGCCCCCTAAAAAAGCAAGTGCAAGTGAACCACTCCCAAAGTTGCAAGAAGATCATACTTATGTGAGGGAATAATATGCTTCAATAAGGCAAGATTTTGCTTCAATAAGTCAAGAATGTGCTTTAATAGAGGAACAGCTGAACAAGATCTACCAAGCGTATATTACCTGTAGATCTAAGGAGTTGCAAGCAAACAAGGCAAAGGCTACTCCTCTTGAAGATGAACATAAGAAGTTGCTAGTGGAAGCAAAGAAATCTACTACTTATGATGATGGCACTAAAGAGTTGAGCATGGAAGCCAAAACATCCACTCCTTGTGCAGAAAAGTGGAAACTTGAGTTGAAGGGATCTTCTAACCCTTCTCGAGGAATACTTAGCACTTGTCCCAACTCCCTTGTAATTGAGAGAGAAAAGATTTAGAGGAGTAAGGGTGTGATAAGTGAAAACTCTAGAGAGGAAAAAGGATAGGTTGTGTTGAGTGATGTAAGAGGGTTGCCATAACCTTATGCTAACTCTTGTAACTTCTCTTCTTTGTCTAGTTGTCTTGATACATGTGCAGGTATTCTTGGAAGCAAACCCAATGAGGAACCTCAAAATGTGGAGCATCATGAGGGGGTTGAAAGCTTCCAAAAGGAACAAATATAGTCCAATGATGATGACCAAGGTGAAGATGATTCTTCCAATAAGCTACAAGGTAACAAAGCTAATCCCAACACTTTCATTAATATATATGAGCATGATAGTGACCTAAGTTTGAGTGATAGCTTACCTTTATATGAGCTTAATGAGTCTTTACCATGTGTAGAGCTTACAAGATCCATCTTGTTTGTGGATAATGTATTGTCTAAAGATGAGGAGGTCACTCCTAATAAAGAACCTAGTGGTATGAATCTTGATTGTGAGATAGCTCCTCTTGAGGGCTATAACTTATATGATAACCCACTTTTGTATGACAACACACTTTCCAAAGATGTAAATCTCTTAATAGAAGATGAGAGTACATCTAGTGGGAATGATTGTGTCAAAAGGAATGATCCTTTGGGTGATAACATTTATTTACTTGATTATTTGAAAACCCCAATTAGTGATTATCCTTATGAAATTGGTGATAAATGGTATCCCTTGTATTACACCCCACCTTTTTTAATAAATATGAGGAGGAGTTAGATGACTTGAATTCTAGTCTCTTTGATCCTAGTGGTGGTAAAGGTCAACTTGGGAATTCTTATTTGGAAGAGGAAGGTAACAATTGCTTAAAGTTTGATACTTGTCCCTTGGATTGTCCTAACCCTATTGGTATGTTTGATTATGTTCTTGAATCCAATAGTGAGCTTACAAGCAACTAGACCATGGATGAAGTTATCTTGTGGGACACTTTTCTTTACTACCTCTTTACACTTGATGATGTTCATACTTGTGTTCAAAATACATTGTGTAGAGGTAGAAAGCTACTTGGAGTGTGTGATTATTTGAGCAAGCAAGACATGTGGGTCTCCTATCCTTTTAACCCCGGAGATCCTCTGCTAGTATGTGATCTCATGCTAGTAACTCTTATGGACCCTAACGCAAATGTGTCATTTCCTATTGTGGGTGTCACTTATCTACTTGTATCATTGTTTGAGACACTTGTGCTTCAGTTGTGTGAGGTACAACTTTTAAAGGCGAAGTCAATTAATTGTTTGTGGGAGAGTCCATAGTGTACACTTGGTACCAAGATTGTATTTTCAACTTCTTGTCACCCTCTTGGGGATGGACATCTTGAAGTAGTTACTTGGACTCATAGGAGCATGCTTAGGCTCATTATTGGAGGGAATCTAATTTTTTGGGAAGACCATTTGTTGTTGATTGAATTGGTTTCTAATAGAGTCATCAATCCCTCTAGTAGCATGACTCCATTGAGGATCTTACTTCCCAAGGGGAAGTTACTTGAGAAAGAGAGGTATGATATGTTTGAAACATCTTATCTCATCTTCTCGTGGTCTTACTTGTGAGAGCACCTTAGATGAGGTTAGTATCATTAGCACCTTTCCTTACTACCTCTTTGCATATGATGATGTCCATGTTTGTATTGGATTTTTTTCCTATAGAGTTCTAAATTATTTTGATTAGTCCAATTGTCTTTGTGACCAAGCTAAGTGGGTCTTATATCCTTTTGACCTCAGAGACCCTCCAAGGTAGCCTCCTTGGCATGCTACTATTTGTGCTAGCTCATGTGCTAACCCTCATACTATGAGGAATTTGTGGTTATTTGTCCTTCCAATGTTTTTGCAAGATTTGGATTCGAGGAAGAATCCTTTTAAAGAAGGAGAGGATGATATAATATTGCCCAGTAACGTTCATGCTATACTTACACTTCAAGGTCTAGACAAGATGATCCAAGCCACACTCACCCTTGGAGCACAAAAGAGTGCTTGGAAGAGCCTTATTACACTCCAAATGAAATAATTCTATATTTGGATGATTGCTTAGAAGCAAGAGGGAGAATAAAACACGAAGGATGGTTGCTGGCACAGTCGTGCAAAGCCATGTGCGCGACCAATACAATGGCTGGTGCAAAACACACCAAGCTTCACACATGATGTGTGACCTATGTAGTCTTACAAGGTCACTTTTGGGTCATATTTTAAATAGCCACTTTTGGTCTATGTTTGTAAGAGGCATACTATAAATACTTTCCTTAGCTATTTTCATTCCTTAGATTATGTTGAATTGAGATTTGAAGAACTCTTTTGAGTGTAGCTTGTTAGAGGGTGGATTCCCTATAGTTTAGCTTAGTGTAGCTTAGGTTAGTGATGGGTGGATTCCCATTGTTGATATAAAATTCCTTAACCTTGATTTTCACCTGAGTTGCTCATTTGTGGATTCATTTGGGTTACTCATTTCTATGGAATTCAAGCTATCTTCCCCCTTGATTTAGTTGTGGATTCAATTAAGCCTTTCATTCTTCACTTCTCATTTCCTATTTCTCATCTATCTTTAATTTTCATATTTTTGATATATTTCAATTGGTATCCCCGATTGGGATCTTATCATATGGTATCAGAGCTAAGGCTAAAGAGTTGTTCCTATAATTCTTAATCCTAGGTTCATAAATCTAAAAATAAAAAAAAATGTGTGAAAAACATTTTTGAAAGAAAATTCAAAAAAAATTATTTTGATTGTGTTTCTGACACTAGATTTGCGTTCTCTAATGTTTATTGAGTCTAGATCTGAGATTTTACTTTGTTTGGAGTAGAATTGAAGCTTTCACCATTGTTGGGTGAAGAACCTTGAAGAACAAGTGGGTTCGAAGATCTGGAAATTTTGGGTTTGATTTGAGGGTTCAAAAGTATTGGGATTTGTTCTCTCTATCATAAGGAGCATGAATCTCAATTTGGAAGAAATCGGAGCTAAATTCAAGCTTCTACCATTTTTGGGTTTGAATCTTTTGAAGAACTTGAAGAATATGAAAATGGATCTCTTTGATTTTGGTGGTAATTGATTCCAATTTGTACTGGGCTTTGTTCTCTACATCGAGGAGGGGCTACGTTTCAAATTTGGGGTCAATCCGAGATAAATTTCAGAAATTTCAGAAATTTGAAATTCATATTGTTCTTGGAATTATTCAAGTCTTAAAGAAGAAGAATCTCAATAAAGTTTCTTTGATCCAAAGGGAAAGGGAAAATAAAGGGTACTTGTGTTAGTATAAAAGGGAATTTACCAAAAAGGGCAAGTACTAGGAGAAAAAGTACAAGAAAAATCAGAAAAAGTGCAAAAATTGGAAGTTTCAGGTGTCTGTTTTGTGGCTGTGGGAAGTGATGTGCGATGGGCACAATGCCTGGTGTGTTTGGAACATGGATTTTGCACCTTAAGTGCTGAAATACTGGTTTCATATGCTAAATGACATGCGAAGGGCACAACAGAAGGTACGAAATGCACCAGCACATGCTGAATTTTTGCAAACTTCAATTTTCTCCAACAAATCTCAGGTTCTAACTTCCTAGTTCCATTTCCTTGATTCTAATTCACCTCTATTGAGTTAATAAAGATAATTATCAACAATTACTTGGTCTACTTGATGTTGATTAGTTCTTGTGTTCATTTTTCATTTCGTGCCAATTCTTTCAAGCTTTTCTTGTTTGATTTTATTGTGAATTATTTGGCTCTTGTCTGTTTTCTTATTGAGTCATCCGTTGTTCGATTATCAAGAATCTATTCTTCCACAAACAATTAGTAACCTTGTGAATTGATTGGGCGAATGTAGTTCACTTTCAACTTTGGAAATGTCACTCTAGGAAGGTAAGTTGAGAGTGATAAAAGGCAAGAGGGTGAGCATATCTAAGTGGTGCTAGCCAAGCACAATCATGTGTAAACACGAGTGTTGGTAAGGAACTCTTATTACTAACCTTGTTTGCTCATTTTTGCAGGTAGGTACCAAGGAGTTATAAGGTATCATGTCACTAAGAAGTGGATGTTGAGGGAATCCAATGTTTTAAGATAGGAGTGACTTGGGGAGGCGACTTCTTGAAACAAAAGTGAATATTTATGGTAGTATGGGGTCCAATCTTTAACTTAATGACCATAGTTGTACCAACTTCATCACCCCTCAAGTATTTGAGTGGTTAAGACTACCTTGTGTGAGGAGACACAACCCTTATCCCATTCTAAAAGGATATTGAGTTGATCGATATGTGAAGGTACTCTTTTCACTTGGAGAGTATCAAGAGGAGGTTTGGTGTGATGTGGCTCCTATTGACACTTGTCACATACGTTCGGGACATTCTTAATTCCAAATTCATAGGATTCCACGTACACAAGAATGGTACAAGTATGTGGCAAATAATGAGGGAAAACATCTCTTCCCACCAATTCCCCCAAAAGAAACAAGTGCAAGTGAACCACTCTCAAATTTGCAAGAAGATCATACTTATGTGAGGGAAGAATGTGATTCAATAAGGCAAGATTTTGCTTTAATAAGGCAAGATTTTGCTTCATTAAGTCAAGAATGTTCTTCAATAGAGGAACAGTGGAACAAGATCTAACAAGCATATATTACCCGTAGATCTAAGGAGTTGCAAGCAAACGAGGCAAAGGCTATTCCTCTTGAAGATGAACCTAAGGAGTTGCTAGTGGAAGCAAAACAAGCTACTCTTTATAATGATGGCACTAAGAAGTTGAGCATGGAATCCAAAACATCTACTCTTTGTGCATAAAAGTGGAAACTTGAGTTGAAGGGATCTTCTAACCCTTCTCAAGGAATACTTTGCACTTTTCCTAACTCCCTTGAAATTGATAGACAAAAGATTGAGAGGAGTAAGGGTATGATAAGTGACAACTCTAGAGAGGAAAAAGGAGAGGTTGTGTTGAATCATGTGAGAGGGTTGTCACAACCTTATACTAACTCTTGTAACTTCTCTTCTTTGTCTAGCTATCTTGATACATGTGCAGGTATTCTTGGAAGCAAACCCAATATGGAACCTCAAAATATGGAGCAACATGAGGGGGTTGAAAGCTTACAAAGGGAACACATATGTTCCAATGATTATGACCAAGGTGAAAATGTTTCTTCCTATGAGCTACAAGGTAACAAAGCTAATCCCAACACTTTCATTAATGTAGATGAGCATGATAGTGATTTAAGTGAGAGTGATAGCTTATCTTTACATAAGCTTAATGAGTTTTTATCATGTGTTGAGCTTACAAGCTCCATATTGTTTGAGGATAATGTATTGTTTGAAGATGAAGATGTCACTCCTAATGAAGAAACTAGTGGTGTGAATATTGATTGTGAGGTAGCTCCTCTTGAGGGCTATAACTTATATGATAACCCACTTTTGTATGACAACATACTTTCTAAAGATGTAAATCTCTTCTTAGAAGAAGAGAGTACGTCTAGTAGGAAGGATTGTGTCAAAAGGAATGATCTTTTAACATTGATTTTGCTTGATTATTTGAAAAACCCAATTAGTGATTATCCTTATGAAATTGGTGAAAAATAGGATCCCTTGTATGACACCCCACCTTTGTTCAATAAATATGAGGAGGAGTTAGATGACTTTAATTCTAGTCTCTTTGATCCTTGTAGTGGTAAAGGTCAATTTGGGAATTCTTATTTGGAAGAGGAAGGTGACAATTGCTTAAAGTTTGATACTTGTCCCTTGGATTGTCCTAACCCTATTGGTATGCTTGATTGTGTTCTTGAATCCAATGGTGATCTTACAAGCGATGACACCATGGATGAAGTTATCTTGTGGGACACTTTTCTTTGCTACCTCCTTACACTTGATGATGGTCATACTTGTGTTCAAAATACATTGTGTGTAGATGTAGAAAACTACTTGGAGTGTGGGATTGTTTTAGCAAGCAAGACATGTGGGTATCCGATCCTTTGACCCCGAATATCCTTTGCTAGTATGTGATCTCATTCTAGTAACTCTTATGGACCCTTAGGCAAATGTGTCATTGCCTATTGTGGGTGTTACTTATCTACTTGTATCCTTGTTTGACACACTTGTGCTTCAGTTGTGTGAGGTACAACTTTTGAATGCCAAGTCAATTAATTGTTTGTGGGAGAGTCCATAGGGTACACTTGGTACCAAGATTGTATTGTCAAATTCTTGTCACCCTCTTGGGGATGGACATCTTGAAGTAGTGACTTGGACTCTTGGGAGCATGTTTAGGCTCATGATTGGAGGGAACCCAAATTTTTGGGAGGACCATTTGTTGTTGATTGAATTAGTTTCTAATAGAGTCCTCAATCACTCTAGTAGCATGACTCTATTGAAGATCTTACTTCCCTTGGGAAGTTACTTGAGAAAGAGAGGCATGATATGCTTGAAACATCTTATATAATCTTCTTGTGGTCTTACTTGTGTGAGCACCTTAGATGAGGTTTGTATCATTATCACCTTTCTTTACTACCTCTTTGCATATGATTATATCCATGTTTGTATTGGATTTGTTTCCAATAAAGGTAGGAGTTCTTTTGATTAGTCCAATTGTCTTTGTGACCAAGCTAAGTGGGTCTTATATATTTTTGACCTTAGAGACCCTCCAAGGGTGCCTCCTTGGCATGCTACTACTTGTGCTAGCCCTCATACTATGAGGAATTTTTGGTTGTTTGTCCTTCCTATATTTTTGCAAGGTTTGAATTTGAGGATGAATCCTTTTAAAGAAGGGGAGGATGATACAATATCACCCAACAACGTTCATGCTAGACTTACACTTTATCATCTAGACACGAGGATCCAATCCACACTCACCCTTGGGGCATAAAATGGAGCTTGGAAGAGCCTCATTACACTCCAAATGAAATAATTCCATATTTGGATGATTGCTTGGAAGCAAGAGGGAGAAGACAACATGAAGGATGGTTGCTGCCAGAGTCATGAAAAGCCATGTGCGACAAGCACAATGGTTGGTGCGAAATACACCAAGCTTCGCACATGATGTGCGACCATGTAGTCTTCCAATGTCACTTTTGGGTCTTATTTTAAATAGCCACTTTTGGGCTATGTTTGTAAGAGGCATACTATAAATACATGCCTTAGCTATTTTCATTCATTAGATTATGTTGAATTGATATTTGAAGAACTCTTTTGAGTGTAGCTTGTTAGAGTGTGGATTCCATATAGTTTAGCTTAGGTTAGTGATGGGTGGATTCCCATTGTTGATATAAAACTTCTTAACCTTGATTTTCACTTGAGTTTCTCATTGTTGGATTCATTTGGATTACTCATTTCTATGGAATTCAAGCTCTTTTCTCCCTTGGTTTAGTTGTAGATTCAATTTGATAGCTTAGCCTTTCATTTGATAGCTTAGCCTTTCATTCTTCACTTCTCATCTCCTATTTCTCATCTATCTTTAATTTCTACGTTTTTGATAGATTTCAATTGGTATCCTTGATTGGGATCTTATCATATGGTATTAGAGCTTAGGCTAAAGAGTTGTTTCTATAATTCTTATCCTAGGTTCATAAATCTGAAAATAAAAAAAAATAGTGTGAAAAACATTTTTGAAAAAAAATATATTTTGATTTTGTGTTTTGATTGTGTTTTTGACACTAGATTTGTGTTCTCTAATGTTTATTGAGTCTAGATCTGAGATTTCACCTTGTTTGGAGTATAATTGAAGCTTTCACCATTGTTAGGTGAAGAACCTTGAAGAACAAGTGGGTTTGAAGATCTGGAAATTTTGGGATTGATTTTAGGGTTCAAAAGTATTGGTATTTGTTCTCTCTATCATAAGGAGCACGGATCTCAAATTTGGAAGAAATCGGAGCTAAATTGAAGCTTCTACCATTTTTGGGTTTAAAGCTTTTGAAGAACTTGAAGAACATGAAAATGGATCTATTTGATTTTGGTGGTAATTTATTCCAATTTGTACTGGGCTTTGTTCTCTACATCGAGGAGGGGCTATGTTTTAAATTTGGGGTCAATCCGAGCTAAATTGAAGAAGTTCTGAAAATTTGAAATTCATATTGTTCTTGGCGTTCTTAAAGTCTTGAAGAAGATGAATCTCAAAAAAGTGTGTTTGATCCAAAGGTAAAAGGAAAATAAAGGGTACTTGTGTTAGTACAAAAGGAAATTTACCAAAAAGGGCAAGTTATAGGAGAAAAAGTACAAGAAGAATCAGAAAAAGTGAAACAATCGAAAGTTTCAGGTGTCTGTTTTGGGGCTTTGTGAAGTGATGTGCGATGGGAACAATGCCTGGTGCACTTGGCACACGGATTTCACACCTCAAGTGCTGAACTACTGGTTTCATGTGCGAAATGAAGTGCAAAGGGCACAACGGAAAGTGCAAAATGCACCAGCACATACTGAATGCAAACTTCAATTTTCTCCAACGAATCTCAGGTTCTAACTTCCTAGTTCAATTTTCTTGATTCTAATTCACCTATATTGAGTTCATAAATCTAATTATCAACAAGTACTTGGTCTACTTGGTTTTGATTAGTTCTTGCATTCGTTTTTCATTTCGTGCCAATTCTTTCAAGCTTTTCTTATTTTATTTTATTGTGAATTGTTTGGCATTTGTCTATTTTATTATTAAGTCGTCCATTGTAAAATTAACAAGAATCTATTCTTCCACAAAGAATTAGTAACCTTGTGAATTGATGGGGCAAAGGTAGTTCACTATCAACTTTGGAAATGTCACTCTAGGAAGGTAAGTTGAGGGTGGTAAAAGGAAAGAATGTGGGCATATCTGAGTGGTGCTAGCCAAGCACAATCGAGTGTAAGCACGAGTTTTGGTAAGGAAATATTATTACTCAACTTGCTTGCTCATTTTTGCAAGTAGGTACCAAGGAGTTATAAGGTATCATGTCACTAAGAAGTGGATGTAGAGGGAATCCAATGTTTCAAGATAGGAGCGACTCGGGGAGGTGGCTTCTTGAAACAAAAGTGAATATTTATGGTACTATAGGGAACAATCTTGAACTTGATGACCGTAGTTGTACCAACTTAATCACCCCTCAAGTATTTGAGTGGTTAAGACTAACTTGTGTAAGGAGACACAACCCTTATCCCATTCTAAAAGGATATTGGGTTGATCGATATGTGGAGGTACTCTTTTCACTTGGAGAGTGTCAAGAGGAGGTTTGGTGTGATGTGGCCCCTATGGATACTTGTCACATACGTTTGGGACATCCTTGGTTCCAAAGTCATAGGATTCCATGTACACAAGAATTGTACAAGTATGTGGCAAACAAAGAGGGGAAACTTCTCTTCCCACCAATGCCCCCTAAAAAAGCAAGTGCAAGTGAACCTCTCCCAAATTTGCAAGAATATCATACTTATGTGAAGGAACAATGAGATTCAATGAGGCAAGATTTTGCTTCAATAAGGCAAGATTTTGCTTTATTAAGTCAAGAATGTGCTTCAATAAAGGAACAGTGAACAAGATCTACCAAGCGTATATTACCCGTAGATCTAAGGAGTTGCAAGCAAACGAGGCAAAGGCTACTCCTCTTGAAGATTAACCTAAGGAGTTGCTAGTGGAAGAAAAGCAAGCTACTCCTTATGATGATGGCACTAAGGAGTTGAGCATGGAAGCCAAAACATCCACTCCTTGTGCATAAAAGTGGAAATTTGAGTTGAAGGGATCTTCTAACCCTTCTCAAGGAATACTTGGCACTTGTCCCAACTCCCTTGAAATTGAGAGACAAAAGATTGAGAGGAGCAAGGGTATGATAAGTGACAAGTCTAGAGAGGAAAAAGGAGAGGTTGTGTGGAGTGATGTGAGAGGGTTGTCACAATCTTATACTAACTCTTGTAACTTCTCTTCTTCATCTAGTTGGGTTGATACATGTGCATGTATTCTTGGAAGCAAACCCAATGAGGAACCTCAAAATGTGGAGCATCATGAAGGGGTTGAAAGCTTCCAAAGGGAAAAAATATGCTCCAATGATGATGACCAAGATGAAGATGATTCTTCCTATGAGCTACAAGGTAACAAAGCTAATCCCAACACTTTTATTAATGTAGATGAGCATGATAGTGACTTAAGTGTGAGTGATAGCTTACCTTTAAATGAGCTTAATAAGTCTTTACCATGAGTTGAGCTTACAAGATCCATCTTGTTTAAGGATAATGTATTGTTTGAAGATGAGGAGGTTACTCCTAATGAAGAACCTAGTGGTGTGAATCTTGATTATGAGGTTGCTCCTCTTGAGGGCTATAACTTATATGATAACCCACTTTGGTATGACAACACACTTTCCAAAGAGAAAAATCTTTTTAGAAGATGAGAGTACGTCTAGTAGGAAGGATTGTGTAAAAAGCAATGATCCTATGGGTGATAATATTGATTTGCTTGATTATTTGAAAACCCAAATAGTGATTATCCTTATGAAATTAGTGACAAATGGGATCCCTTGTATGACACCCCATATTTGTTTAATAAATATAAGGAGGAGTTGGATGACTTCAATTCTAGTCTCTTTGATCCTAGTGTTGGTAAAGGTCAATTTGGGAATTCTTATTTCGAAGAGGAAGGTGACAATTTTTTAAAGTTTGATAGTTGTCTCTTGGATTGTCCTAACACTATTGGTATGCTTGATTGTGTTCTTGAATCAACTAGTAAGCTTAGAAGCGATGACACCATGGATGAAGTTATCTTGTGGGACACTTTTCTTTACTACCTCTTTACACTTGATAATGTTCATACTTGTGTTCAAAATATATTGTGTAGAGGTAGAAAACTACTTAGAGTGTGTGATTGTTTTAGCAAGCAAGACATATGAGTCTCCTATCCTTTTGACCCTGGATATCCTTTGCTAGTGTGTGATCTCATGCTAGTAACTCTTATGGACCCTAAGGCAAATGTGTCATTGCCTATTATGGGTGTCACTTATCTACTTGTATCCTTGTTTGACACACTTTTGCTTCAATTGTGTGAGGTATAACTTTTGAATGCCAAGTCAATTAATTGTTTGTGGGAGAGTCCATGAGGTACACTTGGTACCAAGATTGTATTGTCAACTTCTTGTCACCCTCTTGGGGATGGACATCTTAAAGTAGTGACTGGGAGCATGCTTAGGCTCGTGATTGGAGAGAACTCAATTTTTTGGGAGGACCATTTGTTGTTGATTGAATTTGTTTCTAATAGAGTCATACATCCCTCTACTAGCATGACTCCATTGATGATATTACTTACCTTGGGAAGTTACTTGAGAAAGAGAGGCATGATATGCTTGAAATATCTTATCTCATCTTCTTGTGGTCTTACTGGTGTGGGAACCTTAGATGACGTTAGTATCATTAGAACCTTTTTTTTTACTACCTCTTTGCAAATGATGATGTCCATGTTTGTATTGGATTTGTTTCATACAGAGGTAGGAATTCTTTTGATTAGCGCAATTGTCTTTGTGACCAAGCTAAGTGGGTCTTGTATCCTTTTGACCCCGGAGACCCTCCCAGGGTGCCTCCTTGGCATGCTACTACTTTTTCTAACCCATGTGCTAACCCTCATACTATGAGGAATTTGTGGTTGTTTGTCCTTCTTATGTTCTGCAAGGTTTGGATTCGAGGATGAATCATTTTAAAGAAGGGAAGAATGATACAATATCACCCAGCAATGTTCATGCTAGACTTACACTTCAAGGTCTAGACAAGAGGATCCAAGCCACACTCACCCTTGGATAAAAAAAGGGAGCTTGGAAGAGCCTCATTACACTCCAAATGAAACAATTCCACATTTGTATGATTTCTTGGAAGCAAGAGAGAGAAGACAACACGAAGGATGATTATTGCCAAAGTCGTGCAAAGCCTTGAGTGACAAGCACAATGGATGGTGCGAAACACACCAAGCTTCGCACATGATGTGCAACCTATGTAGTCTTCCAAGGTCACTTTTGGGTCTTATTTTAAATAGCCACTTTTGGGCTATGTTTGTAAGAGGCATACTATAAATACATGCCTTATCTATTTTCATTCCTTAGATTATGTTGAATTGAGATTTGAAGAACTCTTTTGAGTGTAGCTTGTTAGAGGGTGGATTCCGTATATTTTAGCTTAGTGTAGTTTAGGTTAGTGATGGGTGGATTCCCATTGGTGATCTAAAACTCTTTAACCTTTATTTTCACTTGAGTTGCTCATTTGTGGCTTCATTTGGGTTACTTATTTCAATGAAATTCAAACTCTCTTCCCCCTTGGTTTAGTTGTGGATTCAATTATGCCTTTCATTATTCATTTCTGATCTCCTATTTCTAATATATCTTTAATTTCCGCATTTTTGATAGATTTCAATTGGTATCACCGATTGGGATCTTATCAATTGCTTTTCACCCACAGATAGATGGTCAGTCGAAGCATATTATTCAGGAGTTGGAGGATATGTTGCGAGCCTGTGTTATTGATTTCAGAGGTCAGTAGGACTAGTTCTTAGCCTTGGCAGAGTTCGTGTATAATAATAGCTACCACTCTGGTATTTAGATGGCTCCATTTGAGGTATTATATGGTAGGCTATGCAGCTCTCCAGTAAGTTGGTTTGATGCCTTTGAGGTTAGATCATGGGGTACTGACTTGCTATGTGATTACAGGGATATAGCTTAGGTCACTCAGGAGAGAGTTAGAGTTTATAGGTTAGATCATGGGGTACTAACTTGCTATGTAGGCAGAAAAGTTATGCTCACCGAAGGATTTTGGAGTTAGAGTTTATGATTGGTGATTGAGTGTCCCTTCAAGTGTTTCCCATGCAAGGCTTAATAAATTTTTGAAGGAAGGGCAAGCTTACCCCTAGGTTTATTAGGTCATTTATATCCTTCATCGCATTAGGGAGGTAGCATATGAATTAGCCTTTCTCTTTCAGGTGTCCACGCTATTTTCCATGTTTCTATGCTTAGACAATATATTCTGGATGTGTCGCATGTGCTCCAGTGGGATTAAGTTCGGTTGGATGAGTCACTAGCTTTTAAGGAGGAGCCTATTGCTATTTTTGATAGGCAGGTTAGGAAGTTGAGGTCCAAGGAGATTCCGTTAGTTGAGGTTCAGTGGAAACATGGTCTTGTCAAAGAGGATACTTTGGAGACCAAGATCGACATGCAAACCCATTATCCTTACCTTTTTTAGCCTTCAAGTACCTTTCTTTCTTTAACTTTCAAGGGCGAAAGTTCTTTTACTAGTGGATATTGTAATGACCCTATAGGTCATTTACTTTATTTTCGTGTTTTTTCTATTTTTCAAGCTTTCCCAGAGCGGCTGTAGATCATTTATGACTTGTTGGGACTAACGGTTTGGTTCTCGGGCAGTTTGTTTGTGTTTTAAGCCTATTTTTATGTTTTGAAACTCATAAAGCTAAAAGATTTGACTTTGGTCAACTTTCAGAGAAGACGGGCTTGGATGGAAGTTTTATCAGAATTGTTAGCTTTGGAATGTTAACTTTGGGCTAGTGGGACCTTTAGTTTGGGTCCCGAGGCTTTTGGACTTGTTTTGGGCACTTGGATATCTTTTAAGCAAAACTGGCAAAGTGTTGACTTCAGTCAACATTTCATTAAGACGACCTCTATTGGTTATTTTGATGATTCTATTGAGTCCAGAATGTCATTTCCAGTTGGGTAGCATGTCTTATTTGTGTTAACGGGGTTCCAAATGAATCCCAAGGGTCCGTTCGGGTGATGGTTAGTGTTGTTGTTTTGTTGGTACAGCTGGTGCTGATGTAGTGGCTCCTGCAGATCTCAGCCTGCACCAGCAGAGTTGCGCCAGTGGTAGACCAGGTGCAGCTGTAGAGAAGGCCAAAGTCAGCAGCCTCTGCCCCTGCGGAGCTTGGACGCTCCTGCGGTGCCGCTCCTGTGCATCCTGAGTTGCACCTGTGTCACGACTCGAAATTGGGCCATGATGGCGCCTACAGAACCCCTCAGTAGGCAAGCCAAACCCAACAATGTGGAAGATAAATAAAGCAGTTCAAATAAGGAAAGTGGAAGATATAAATAAAGAAAATAGGCCTAATAGCATATATACATACCAACAGTACTAAATATACAAACATGTTCCTAAAGTGATCGAGAAGACAAAACATACATGAGAACCAACCTGGACCTGGTGTCACCGGTACAAGAGCGTCTAAAGTATGGAGTAGCTATACAACATACTCTGTCTTTCCAAAACACAAAAAATATAGACAGAAATGATAGATGGAAAGCATGTAAAGTCTCCAAGACGCCGGGAGCTCACCGCAATCGGAACTGCAATAGGCCTCGAACGATGGGAGGATCAACGGGGGTGGCTCGTACTAAGTGCTGCATTAAAAAGATGCAGAATGTAGTATGAGTACCAATATAACAGGTACCCAGTAAACATCATAGGCTGACCAAGCGTAGAAAGATAATATATATAATAAATTACAGGAAAGTAAGCGAAATACAAGGATCAACCTAACTCTAGTTATAAAGCCGAAAATAGAACCAACCGAAACAACATGGAGGAAAATAATAAAATAGACCCAATCAACCGACAAACCAAATATACCAAGGCCAATGCAATGCAATGGGAGATGATGTGGTACATGAGTGTATAATAGTATAAAAGAGTAAGAAACTGGTATCTGACACTTGCGACACCCATAATTTAACATCGAGCTCATCAACCAGTGCATAGAATTAAAAACCCAAAATGACGCATCGGGCCCCCGAAAGTGAACATCAAGCTTATCAACAATGCATAAAAGTAAAACCCAAAACAACACATCAGGCACCCGGAAGTGAATATCGAGCTTATCAATAATGCATAAAAATAAGCAATTTCCCTTTCCTTTCCAAAACCAATAGAAAACCCCGAAATAGTTCCCTTAAAGTCTGAAAATCATAATAAATCTCAAGTTTGGAACCAAAACCTCAAAAATCATTCTTTTCTGTATCGATAGGCATTAGAATGCAGCATGAGCTGATAAATTTCCACGTTCAGAGTATACAACACATAACAAGGCAAAACAGGGCAAAACACTGTCCAATCAAGAGAACTAACTTGGAAGCTTCGTCCAAATCCAAGTTATGGCCTCGGGCCCACAGTTACACGTCCAACCGATAATAAGGCAAAAATAATGGAAAATAACTATGAAAGCAACTACAAGCCTCTACTCTACCTCTAAAACCTCCTAAAATCATACTATGGATCTTACGTAAGCCATAACAATACTACGAGCTCCTAAACTAAGGATAATAGGAATAATCCTAATCTATGATCCAAAATGACCAGTATATTACAAGTTACAAGATTTAAACCTTTTTCTATCTACAGTCTGACCTAACATTCTAGTAACATATAATATTTAAAATCTAACTAAACTCAGTCTAGGAAAGTAAACTGTAACCGACCTCGGGGCCGAACCGCAAGCATGAATCGTTACTCGTGTGCCTTCCCCTTTCGAACAGCCTCAGAAAGCTGCCATGCTATCAAGAACATAATGCAAGTTTTAAGACGAGGAGAATGACACTTATATTGCAATACGGAAATTCGAGTTGGAAATCGAGTCAGAAAATAACCCTCGAGGCTCGCACGACAAAATAGAAAACAAATTCTACCATTTTGTTTGCAATGGGTCTAAGAACCCATGAACAAAATTTGAGCTCAAACGGGACTCCTTTCGAGGCTCAATAAAGAGAATTTAACAACGGAAAAAGAGAAGAGGGATTGAGGGGACTTACCGGACCAATAAAGATGAACAATTGAGCTAAGACCAAAGCTTGGGAGCTTAAAAATGGAGAAAATTCATAATGGAGGTGAAGAAAATGAAGTTGGAAACGTTATATATAACTCATCAATTTCCGCAAATGCGAAGATTTTTTCGCAAATACGGACGTCACAAAAGCAGCAAATCCTCCATAAAAGCGGAGGTCACTATTCCTTCTTGCCTTCTCAATTGCGGAGATTTCTTCACAAATGCGGTGTCTGAAAAAGCAGACATTTTTCCGCAAAAGTGGACTTTCCGCAAAAGTGGAGAAAGTCCGCAAATGCGGCCATCGCAAATGCAGTGACAAGTCCATAAATTCGAACCCACCAGCAACAACAAAAACCAGTAGAAAATGAAACTTTTACGAGATATTCTGGGCACAATTGGAACCCGATACTCACAAAACAAACATGCTACTAGAGTGTAAATGATGCTCCAGACTCAACAATTGATGAAAATTCCAAAGGAGATCATTTTAATAAAAAGTGGGCCACACGCCCAAGAACTAACTTTTACCAAAGAAGAAGTCAAAGGCTAAAACCAAAACCAGTAGCCTCGGGACTCGAAACAAAGGTCCCTCTAGCCCAAAGTCAATATTCTGGAGCTAACCGCGCTGAAGGAATTTCCATCTGAGGTCTTTTTCTCCGAATATTGACCAAAGTCAACTCTATAAACCTAACTTGCCTGAGAATGCAGAAATCAAGACAAAACCAAACTGAAAGCTCCAAGACCTCGACCAAGGTCCCACTAGACCAAAATCCCAGTTTTAGAGCTAACTGAGCTATCAAAATTCAATTTTGAGCATGTTTAACAAGAAAGCTGATCGAAGTCAAAGATTTCCTAAGTTAAAGTTCTAAAACAAGGAAATAGTCATAAAGACCTAACGAATGGCTCGGGAACCAAACCATCAATCCTTGAAAGTCACAAATAACTTGTAGCCGCTGCGAGAAAGCTCAAAATGCAGAAAAAGCATGAAAAACAGAAAATATCCTGGAGGGTCATTACACCATCTACTACTAAAAGGACTTTTATCCTTGAAAGTTAGAGAAAGGATAGTACCTGAAGACTCGAAAAGGCAAGGATAGTGGGTACGCATGTCGATCTCAATCTCCCAAGTAGCCTCCTCGATAGGATGATGCCGCCATCGAACCTTAACTAACAGAATCTCCTTGGACCTCAACTTCCTAACTTGCCTATCCAAAATAGCAACAGGCTCCTCCTCAAATGCTAAATACTCATCCAACTGAACTGAATCTCACTGAAGCACGTGAGACTTATCCATTATATACTGATCCAACATAGAGACATGAAAAACTAGGTGAACACTGGAAAGAGCAGCAGGCAAGGCCAACTTATAAGAAACCTCCCCAATTTGATGAAGGATCTCAAATGACTTCATGAACCTAGGACTGAACTTACCCTTCCTCCCGAACCTCATCACGCCCTTCATGGGCGACACCCAAAGGAACACACAGTCACTAATTATGAACTCTAATTCCCGAACTCTCTAGTCAGCATAACTCTTTTGCCTACTCTGGGCAGTCCAAAATCTCTCCTGAATGACCCAAACTCCATCCATCAAATCACGAAGCAAGTCAGTACCCCACGGTCTAACCTCGAAAGCATCAAACCAACCTACCAGAGATCTGCATAACCTACTATATAAAGCCTCAAATAGAGCCATCTGAATGCTGGAATGGCAACTATTATTAAATGCAAACTTTGCCAAGTCTATGTATTGGTCCCACTGACTCTTGAAATGAATCACACAGGCTCATAACATATCCTCCAGAACCTGAATAGTGTGCTCTCACTGACTGTCGGTCTGCGGATGAAAAGCGGTGCTAAGCTCAACTCTAGTACCCAACTCTCTCTTAATAGACTTCCAGAAATGCAAAGTGAACTAAGTACCATGGTCAGAAATGATAGAAACTGGCACACCATGCAAACAGACAATCTCATAAATGTAGATCTGAACCAACCTCTCAGAACAGTAGCAAGTCTGAATTGGAAGAAAGTGAGCAGACTTCGTCAACCTATCCACAATGATCTAAATAGCATTAAATCTCTACAAAGTACATGGCAAACTAACCACGAAGTCCATAACTATCCTCTCCCATTTCCACTCCGGAATGGGTAGCCTCTGAGTCAAACCACCTAGCCTCTGGTGTTCAAACTTCACCTGCTGACAATTCAAGCACCTAGACACGAAAACTGAAATATCCCTCTTCATCCCACACCACCAGTAGTGTTGTCTTAAGTCACAATACATCTTAGTTGCCCCGAGATAAATAGAATATCTATAACAATGAGCCTCCTCCAAGATTAGTCTAACCAAGTCACTAGTTCTAGAAATGCAGATATGACCCTTGATCCTCTAAACACCCTCTGAATCTAAGGTCGCCTTCCTAGCCTCACCGCTCAACACCTTGTCACGAATGATCCTCAACCTTGCATCATCAAACTATTGTGCCCGAATCTGCTCCAACAAGGAAGATCTAGCCTTAACACAAGCAAGAATATGGCAAAGCACAGAAATATCAAGTCTAACTAGCCTGTTAGCCAAGGACTGGATGTCCGAAGCTAAAGGTCGCTCCTCGGTCGCTAAGAAGGCCAAGCTACCCATACTCACTGCCTTTTGCCTCAAGGCATCCGCTACCATGTTTTCATTGCCTGAATGATAAAGAATCGAGATGTCAAGTCCTCTAGTAACTCCAACCACCTCCGCTACCTAAAATTTAGATCCTTCTGGCTGAAAATGTACTAAAGACTATGATATTCAGTGAAGATCTCACAATGCACGCCATAGAGATAATGCCTCTAAATCATCAATGCGAAGACTACCGCTTCCAACTCCAAGTCATGTGTAGGGTAGTTCATCTCGTGAACGTTTAACTGTCAGGAAGTATAAGCAATAACTCGGCCCTGCTACATTAACACATAACCCAAACCAATACCTGAAGCATCACAATACACGGTAAACCCCTAACCCTCGACCGAAAGAGTAAGAATCAGAGCTAAAGTAAATAAGGCCTTGAGCTTCAGAAAGCTTTCCCCGCACTCATCTGACCACTGGAAGGGAACATTCTTCTGAGTCAATCTAGTAAATAAAGCTGCTATAGAAGAAAACCCCTCCACAAACCATCTGTAGTAGCCTGGCAACCCGATGAAACTACAAACCTCAGTAGGAGAAGTGGGCCTAGCCCAATCACGAACTGCTGTAATCTTCACCAGATGCACCATAATCCCATCCTTGGACACCACGTGCCCTAGGAATGCCATAGACTCAAGCCAAAACTCATACTTAGTGAATTTGGCATATAATTAATGGTCTCGCAAGGTCTGAAGTACAAATCTAAGATGCTGCTCATGCTCCTCTCTACTCCTCGAATATATCAGAATGTCATCGATGAGCACGATCACAAAGGAGTCCAAGTTGGCACAGAACGCATGGTTCATCAACTCCATAAAAGTTGATGGGACATTAGTCAACCCAAAAGACATAACTAGGAACTCATAATGGCTATACAGAGTCCTAAATGCAGTCTTTGGGATGTCCGCAGCCCTAATCCTCAACTGGTGATAATCGAACCTCAAGTTAATCTTATAGAATATTGTTGCACCCTATAACTGGTCAAACAAGTCATCAATACGCGGCATAAGATATTTGTTCTTCACTGTTACCTTATTCAACTGTCTGTAGTCGATACATATACGCATAGACCCATCCTTTTTCTTCACAAATAGAACCTGAGAATCCCACGGAGATACACTAGGCCTGATTAACCCTCTACTTAACATATCATGGAGCTGATATTTAAGCTCCCTCAACTCAGCTAGTGCCATCTGATATGGCAGAATAGAAATGGGTTGAGTACCTGGCTTAACATTAATATCAAAGTCAATGTCACTATCAGGAGAAAGACCCAGAAGATCAGAAGGAAACACATCTGAATACTCGCAAACCATAGGAATTGACTCAAGAGAAGGTGTGGTGGCACTAGTATCATGGACGTAGGAAAGATAGGCTAAGCATCCTTTCCCAACCAACCGCTGGGCGCTCAGGAAAGATATAACTCCCCTTGGCATGTGGCTATTGGTACCCTTCCATATAATAGCAGGGATACCACATATCTGTAGATTAATAGTCTTCGTGAAGCAATCCAAGACCGCATGATAATGAGACAGCCAATCCATGCCTAAGATAACATCAAAATCAACCATATCAAGCACAACCAAGTCTACCCACGTGTCATACCCTTGGATAGTCACCACACAAGCCCGATACACCTGATTTACGACTAAAGAATCTCTTACTAGGGTAGAAACATATAAGGGCATAGGCAATGACTCACAAGCATACTCTAAATGAGTAGCATAATAAGCAGACATATAGGAGAAGGTAGACTCCAGATCAAACAAAGCATAAGAAGACTGATGACAAATGGATATCGTACCTGTGATGACAACATCTAAAGCCTCGGCCTCTGTTCGGCCCAGAACTGCATACATGTGGCCTCGACCGCCACGACCACCTGATCTACCTAACTGAGAGCCACCTCTAGAACCTTGGGTACTACCCCTACTACCCTGTGCACCACCTCTGGCCGGTGGTGCTGGAGCCCTGGAGGCTAAAACCATCTAATCATGTCATCTCTGGTGTGGTAATAACGGACACTCTCTAGCAAAATGGCCTATCTTGCCACACTCATAACAACCCCAACAAAATGTACCCCGTGATGAAGACCCAGCTGAATTAGAATGACCACTATGACCTGTGGACCTTGAATGAGCACCTCATGGAGCAGGAACAATAATCTAGATACTCTGACCCTCAACAATCTATAACACTGCCTAAATAGGTGATAAGTCGGTAATATACCAACTTATTGAGACTTTATCCATGAGTTATTGCTATGTTTTGAATAGATTTAGAGGTTCTTATGGCCTTTATTGATATCTATGCAGGAATTTGTGATCAAAGATGGAAAAAAAAGAAATGGACCCAAAAAGACCTTAAAAGGAGTGAAGTGTAAAGTGATCGAAAAAGATGGAGATTCTATCCTGAGATGCAGTGCCCGTGCAACACACACAAACTGTGGTGCGGAACTCACCTACACCACATGGAGCCACAAAATTCACTGAAGCATCTACTAAGGGGTGCGATCGTTGTGCGACGCACATAATTCATGGTGCGAACTGCACCTCCTTTGCACGAGGCCTCTAAATTAGCTGAAGTCACTGGTCCAATTGAAGATGGTGTGCGAAGCGCATATCATGATGTGCGAATCACATGTCGCATTGCACACCACCCGAAGAGAAATTTTGTCCAAAAAATTAGTGACGTTTTGGGAAAGTATAAAAAGCCAATTTAGGCACAATTGTAAGAAGAATGCTGGAGCTCTGAATATTTCCAAGTAATTTTAGCTTTAAGAACAAGTTTTCCTCTCCAAGAAGAAGAGAGTTTTAATCCATTCTCTCTTTCAAATCTTGGTTAACCATTTGTGTACAAAAACTGAGCTTAGAACTTGAAATTACACTTGAATGAAGAGGAATTTGACTTACCCATTTGGTATATCTCTTTCCTTTAGCATGAGTAGCTAATTTCATTTGTCTAGGGATGTGTTGATAATGGGTGCTTGAAAAATAGGTGTGGGTGTTGTTAATTCTTACTTATTTGACATGGGTCTAGTAGATTCACCAAGTTTTAATCCTAAAATTGGTGGTTGCAAATATTGATTTTCCTTACTTGGCTATGTTGTTGCTTGAAAGAGAATTTTATACTTTCAGATGTGAAATTACTTGTGGGAACTTGGGTTTCCACCTAGATTGAGGCTAGAGATAGCTCATATCAAAGGAATCACCCATTTAAGGGTCTAAACTAGAGATAGTATGACCTCCCTAAGCTTGATCTTGGTTGTTTGTTGTTAAACCGATAGTGCTCTAACCGAGATTGTCAGATATATGGTTGTTGATCGATAGATAAACATTCCTTACCCATGAGCAAGGCTACATATGTCAATGATCGAGAATAAGCATGAATAAGAAATTACCCTAGCCCACATTAGAGACCCATTGGATACACATCCCTAGTTATCTACTCAAATTTGTACACCCATTTTACTTTTTTGCATTGTTACGAATTGAAATTATTGTGACAGAATCCCAATTCCTCCAATCCTTTATTTTCATGTTTTCAAATATTTACTCTCTTAGTGAAGTCATTTCAATACAATCATCATTGTGCTATCGCCAAGTCTCTATGGGTATGACCCAGAACCCTGTTGGGTACTTATAAATGTGTTTTGCTTGACGATCTCCATTACCTCCATCTTTGGAGAGTATGTTTGAGCATTTATCAAAAATGGCGCCATTGTCAGGGATTTGATTTGATAGCTAGTTTTTGATTGTAGATTTGAAATCACTTTGAGAGTGCTTGTTTCTTTTACTTTTGTTTGTTGTTTGTGTTATGATTGAACAGGCTAGCCTATGAGCGAGGCTGACAATAATGTGAGCATTGATGGCTTCATGGATACCACCGTTGCTGAACTTGTGATGCAAGGGGGTGTGGGTGCAATCTGCCTACCCCCCATGGTAGGAAATATTGTCTTTCACGTTACTAGCACCATGCTCTAGTTGATCTAAATGAAGGGCCTGTTTGGTAGAGCAGCACATGAAGACGCCAACCGGCATATTCAGAATTTTGTGGAGATTTTCCAAACATATATTATTCAAAACATCTCCCAAGAATTCGTTCGATTGCGCCTATTCCCCTTTTCTTTGACGGGGGAAGCCACGATATGGTTGGAAGAATTGCCGGACAGGTCTATAACATCTTGGGCTGAGTTGGTTGAGGCTTTCACTTCGATATTCTTCCCTCTGTCTCATATGATGCAGCTAAGAGACGAGATTACCAACTTTAGGCAACTCCCGGATGAGCCTCTACATGAGGTTTGGTTAAGGTTCAAAAAGAAACTTCTCTTGTGTACAAACCATGAGTTGTCAGACAACATATTGCTCTAAAGTTTCTATCGGTTGTTGAATTCTATGAATAAGTCAGTGGCTAACAACCTTGGAGGTGAAACTTTCATGGACTTAGAGTTTCCCATTGCCTCGACTTTCTTAGAACGAATGACAAAAACCAACCAAGCTTGGTATACAAGAGAAGCGGATGTACCAATCTAGGGAGCGGCCTCATCCATCTTGGCAAATGAAATTAAAAAAGGGGGAAATTCAAGATGAGACCATGGCTTGGATGATGACCCAAATTGATCTCTTGGAAAATCATGTGATGGGTGCTAAGGACGTAAATATTGTGTATCCACCGGAAATAAAAGCTAGCGATGATGAGTTGATGAGAGTTATAGATGGTAAACTGTGCTTTGTGTCAGCGGGTTCTCATCTCGGGTATTATCACCCAAGGTAAGAGAATCAAGGTTGGATAAGAGATGACTGGGAAAAGTATGGTGATTGATACCACAAGCAACCCCGATCGCTCTAAGGTAGAGGACATGTTGTCATTGGTGCTAAAAAAGTGGATACAACTAATGCTGGGGTAAATGAGCTTAAAAGTAAAGTCTCAACACTTCATCAAACTATAAGCTCTCATTCGACCTCAATCAAGCAGCTTGAGGCTCAAATGGATAATCTCTCCATTCAAATAAACCCGGGAAGTAAGGTACCACTTCTTAGTAATGCCACTACCAATCATAAAAGTGACAAGCACATTATGGCTATTATTACTAGGAGTGGAAGACAAACCGGTGAAATAAGAGAACCTGTTGTAAAGCTGGTTGTGAAACCCAATGAGCCTATTGTTGAAACTGTCATGGAGCCAAGTAGCAAAGATGAAGAGATTGCACATTAAATTATTGTTAATGATCCGGGGGTAGAGGTGACACTTGGTGCACCCAATGCCCCGACAAATTTTGAGATTTATAATGAGAATGAGGAGGTTGAATCCCCTCCCTAGGTAACCATTGATGTTGAGAAGAGTCCCCCTATTGTGCAAAGTGCGTCGACCACACTTCCTAAGAGACCTCCTTTGTTCCGCAAAGGCTTAACAAGAAGAAAGAGGAGCATAAGTTTAGCAAGTGTGTTGAGATGTTTAGCAAACTCTCAATAAACATTCCTTTAGTAGAAGCATTGATGCAAATGTCGGGGTACTCAAAATTTATGAAGGAATTTCTTAAAAAGAAGAAGGTCATTAACATGGGCACCATTGAGATCTCACATAGCTGTAGTGCCATAATGACTAGCAACGTGGCTACAAAAAGAGAAAATTCGGGTGCATTTACCATACTCTGTACTATCGGGATGTTTGTATTCCGAAAAGCCTTATGTGACTTAGGGGAAGCATCAACTTGATGCCCCTAGTAATCTTCAAGAAGCTAGGATTGGGTGCACTAAAGCCTACATCTATGCGATTGCTCATGGTTGATCGATCTATCAAGCATCCGGTAGGGATCCTATTTGATGTATTGGTAAAAGTGGATAAACTTAATATCCCGATGGATTTTGTCATTCTTGATTGTGAAGTGGATATTAAGGTACCCATTATTTTGGGGCGACCACTATTGGCCACGGTGAGGGCCCTTGTTGATATCGAGCTCAGAGAACTCAAATTCTGAGTGGGGGATGAAGTAGTGACTTTCAATGTATGCCCACCCACAAGGACTTCTGATGATTTGAGAGTGATATCGATGATAGACTCGGAGGGCAAGTTTGATGATGCCCATGCAGAGTGTAAAGTGGGCAAAACGCCCATGCTTAAGCAACATGATGATGTCTCCAAGTTGTTGATGGAGCAATTCTCCTCCTTAGGATGGGGACACTATCACTCCCCGAGGCTACCCCCTAGATGTAACACGGGACTTGGGACCACAAGTTCCCCAAGCTAACCCTTGGTCATAACATTCTCATAATAGATAAAGTCAGAATAACATAAATGGATAATCAAGTCAAATAGGAATACAAGATCCATAAGAAGACTCAAATATTGTCTATGTCTGAAAAGCCTCTACACATGACATAAAGAGTTGCTAGGACAAGACCCTAGCTAACTCGAAGTAGGGAAATGAAGAGCTAGCACAAGCTAATAACACAACTAGTCCTCAACCTAAGAGGACTCACCAACACCTGACAGAGAGTGGCCTGGAAGCTCTAGCCACGAGTCTGAGAAGGGACACCTGAATCTGCATCATCAAAGGATGCAGCGCAAGATATGCGTCAGTACTATGGAATGTACCAAATACATGAGAGATGCATGATCATGATAAAAACATACTTTAAACATGTATAAGACTTAGTTCATGCATAAATGAAGTTTCAAAGGTGGATGTCAATAATTGAATAGTAAATCATGAAATAAGAGTTAAAACTCAAAATACGCATCATGGGTTTAAACAATTCAAAACTTTCATACAACAGTTTTGTATAACTGACAATAGACCATGTGAGCTACATGGAATCTAACTATGTAACCCTAGTTAGCAAAGCTAGCCCGAACCTTGCCAAAGCACGGGCCACCATACCCAACTATATAACCCTAGTTGGAAAGGCTTTCCTATGCCCCGCTAAGGCAAGGAAACCATTAATCAAGATGTGGATCCACTCTTATAAGCCCATAGGGCACTTCATTTCATAACCTACGGTGGCAACGTAGTTTTGGACTGGGGTAATTGAACCCTCATTGCTCGGTGCTAAATACTACTCCTAAAATATGTACATATATCTCATAAATTCATAGTGGCACAATCTCATACCAAATCTTATTGAAAAGCATGAAAACACATCGGGTATCATGCAATTCTCATATCATAGGTTCTTGAAGCTTAGCATAGCCATAATTCAAAACATACTTTTTCTTCTTAAATTCATGCTTGAAGAATTAGGCATGCAATTTCGTAAATACATAATGACATGTTATCTAAACATGTAAAATTTCACTTGAAAACATACAATTCAATGGAATCATACTAGAAATCAACTTTAATGCATGGGATTTTGAAACCAAATAAGGAATCTTAATCCAATCATAAATAAACCATAAGAAACCATGAATTGATGCTTAGAAACTGATTTCATAAGGTTTTCCCAATTTAGATCAAAACCCTAATTTCACAAGTTCGTAATTCAAAATAAGAATTGGGGGTTTTGGGCACAAGGGTGAAAGGAACCCATTGTTGGATACCCATATACCTTGATTGAAGCTAACCCACTTGAATTGAAAAGACTTAGGAGGCTTGAAATTGGAGTTTGAGACTTGAAGTTTGGAGAAGAATTTCTCTTTTTGGGAGAAGAGTGGAGTAATAAGAAGGAACTTAGGTTAATGAGGGTGAAAACCCTTCTTGAAATAGTCAAAACGACATCATTTAGGAGTTAAAAGAATGCAGCATGAGCAGGTAAATTTCCACGTTCAGAGTATGCAACACATAACAAGGCAAAACAGGGTAAAACACCCTCCAATCAAGAGAACTGACCTGGAAGCTCCATCTAAATCCAAGTTATGGCCTCAGGCCCACAGTTACACGTCCAACCGATAATAAGGTAAAAATAATGGAAAATAACTACAAAAGCAACTACAAGCATCTACTCTAGCTCTAAAACCTCCTAAAAGCATACTAAGGATCCTATGCAAGCCATAATAATACTATGAGCTCCTAGACTAAGGATAACAGGAATAATCCTAATCTATGATTCGAAATGGCTAGTTTATTACAAGTTACAAGATTTAAGCGTATTTCTATCTACCGTCCAACCTAACATTCTAGTAACATATAATATATTAAATCTAACTAAACTCATTCTAGGAAAGTAAACCATAACCTACCTCGGGGCCGAACCGCAAACATGAATCATCACTCGTGTGCCTTCCCCTTCTGAACAACCTCAGAAAGTTGTCACGCTATCAAAAACATAATGCAGGTGTCAAGACAAGGAGAATGAAACCCATATTGCTATACAAAAATTCGAGCCAAAAATCGAGTTAGAAAATAACCCTCAGGGTCCGCATGATGAAACAGAAAATAAATTCCACTATTTTGTTTACAATGGGTCCAAGAATCCATGCCAAAAATTTGAGCGCGAACGAGACTCATTTCGGGACTCAAAACATCCCCAAAGTCCTACTCGTTCAAGGAGAAATCAAAGGGAAAACCACAGAATTTTAACGGAAGTAAAGAGAATTTAACAATGGAAAAAGAGAAGAGGGATTGAGGGGACTTACCAGACCAATAAAGATGAGCCTTGGGAGCTTAAAAATGGGGAAAATTCATAATGGAGGTGAAGAAAAGGAAGTTGGAAATATTATATATAACTCATCAATTTCCGCAAATGCGAATGTCGCAAAAGCGGCAAATCCTCCAAAAATACGTAGGTCACTATTCCTCTTTGCCTCTACAATTGCGGAGATTCGTTCGCAAATGCGGTGTCTGCAAAAGCAGACTTTCCGCAAAAGCAAAGAAAGTTCGCAAGAGTGATGTAATGACCCTTCCGGTCATTTCCACGTTTAAGTTTTGAAGTCAAGCAAATCGACAAAAGATATCGTAAGACCTTTAACAAATTTTCTGAACCTTGGGACAAATGTATCAGGGCTTTTCTCCCAATATATAAAGAGTTAGAAGTCCCCCAAAATACCAAATCGAAGGTCTACGAGTCTAGTTTCCAACGCACAAAACCTCACGTCCAACTGATCTCGGAGTAAAGAGTTATGACCTGTTTTACCGCGGACTGTTCTGGCAAGAAAAAGGTGTTGCGAACCGGGTCGGCGTTAAACGTCGATTTAAGCCTCGACTTCACTGTTTTAAAACGCCATCTTTCAGTTCGAAACAGCTGAATTAAACATAAGGAGGAATCCGAGAGAATGCCTGTGAGTATCAAACGTTAGCCGTTTGAGGCGAATTACGAGCCTAAACTTAAGAATTTTATTAGCCTCGTGCGTGTATTTGAAAATACGTTATTTAAAATTGAATTTGGTAAAAATTATATTATTATTGCCTTTTCAAAATATTTTAAAGGGTTATGAAAAATATATTTGATACGATATAAGTGTATACGTATTTATTTTATAAAGTTTTTATACTCCGTAATATTTTAACGGAGATAGTAAATTTAGCTATGTTGAAAGTTATTATTATAATCTAAGAGGTTTTATTGGAAATGATTTTCTATGAATTATGGTATATTTAAAATATTATATTTATTTTACCACGAATTTATGCAATACCCGAATATATACCTAACGGGGGAGAATTGGTTGCCACCTCCATTCCACGTGGAGGTGGAGGAAGTGGCCAACAATCAAAGGTGAGAGGTGGCTGCCTATGGCTAGTACATATACATATATATATATATGCCCTTTAGCAAAAGGGATAGCTCCTGTACGCATTCTTTGTGCATATGCACATATATACTTACTGTTTGTTGAAAAGTTTTGATGGGAAGAAAATGTTTTCACGTTTTATTTAATCTCCGAAAGAAAATCAATTATCTACGTCAAGTTATTCCATCCCAAATCCGATTCCGATTTAGTTTTGGATTTTCTTGGAGTGGTTCGAGCTTGGACATCGTTGTTCTAGCAGCTTGTCGTCGGACGACAGGTAGGTTATGGTTTATTCTCCCTAGACTCCGTATATATAAAATAAAATTGTATTAATGGGCATCCTTGGGTTGGTTTATTAGGTTGGTACCACAGACCTTGACCGCTTTATTCATAACCGCCTATTTTGTTCCTCCGTTGTTTGTAGTATTTGCCGTTTATTTTATTTACCCTTGTGGTCCTGGTGGGCCTTCATTGACTCTGGAACATAGAAGGATGGGATTTGGGAATAGTCGCGAGTCCCCGGGCATAGCAATATCTTCTAGGCTTGGCTTATGCTTGCTGATAGGCTGTGGGCTCTGTCAGGGTCGATAGTTGATGTTGAGCTGCGGGGCAGCTATTTGTGTGTTATCATACCATTTTCTGCTTATAAAGAGGTTTTATCCATGTTTTACTGTGTTTTGGCTTCGGGCCTTGACTGGCACTGGGTTCTTCTAAACCTGCTATGGCCCGGGGGCCCTTTTTTATGGAAATAATTTGGAAATGGTTTGATTTAACTTGTGAATATTTTTGGGCAAGAAAGTAAAATTATGTTTAAAATCATCAGTTTTACGATTATCGCTAGACTCGGCAGGGCCGGGGTGCTAGTTGAGTTTTCTTGTTACTTGAGATGATTTTTAGCCTCGGTCGGACCGAGCACCTGAGATGACTTTTTACTGTTTAGACCCGGCTACGCCCGGGCACCCCTTGGAGGGGTTTTTGAGATATTTTCCTACTATTTTTAGTCCCGGACAGGGTCTGGGCATGCATATTCGAGACTGGGTCTCTATCTTGATATCGAGACTGGGTCTCTATCTTGATACATGTTCTGATACTGAGATTTAGTATGGGGTCTGGGACTTCCATGGACCTTGCTATCCGGGCCAGGGGCTACGGGCTGCGTGTGCCGGAGGAGGGGTATACGGTGGAGTAGAGGTATACGGGCAGAGTCCTTCCATGGAACCTACCTGCTGGGCCGGATCGGCGCCGGAGGAGGTACATACAGAGATACCATGGCACTTGAGATCTTCATGCATCATATCATTCATAGTTCGAGGTTCCACCCTTGTTTGCTGTTTGCTGATTGTACGCTCCGGTAGTATGGGATGCCGGAGGGTTTGTTTTCACTTGTTTGTGTTCCTCGGTTGTATGGGCGGCCGGGGTACTGTAGGTAGACTTTTGCTTTTTACTTACAGAATTGTTCTCTATTATGGATAAGTATGAGATTGGTATGATTAGTTGAGTTTGATTCATGTCTCTGAGCATATGCCTATTATTACTCTTTCTCTCTTCTTGTTACACTTGAGGTTACCGGTATACCGTCCATTTCGTAAAACTTATTTTATATACATTGTTATTGCAAGGACCCCAGGTGCGTCGTTTCTTACTTTCACCTGTGCCTATGGTGTGTATATTCTACTTACTAGCCTCACATGTGCTTCTGTTGATTTCCCTCTGGGCTAGTTCCTGTGTACCTTTCATTGATTTATGTGACTACTTGCTTCTATTCTGTCTATTACTGCACTTTTATCTTATATGTGCCCAGTCGGCCTATGATACCTACTGGGTACCTTATGCTTCGCATTTGGTGCTCACCCTTACCCCCTGCATCTTTGGGTGCAGATCCTAGCGTGGGCCATCGCCGTTAGATCGTTGTGATTCGTGCTTGGAGATCTGTTGGAGACTACTTCAGGCTGAGGGTGAGCTCTTGGCGATCGGAGCTTAGCTTTAGTTTATCTTTTGCTTCATGTACTCTATTACCATTCAGAGACATCTGTATATATAGTTTTGGTTTATTTGCACTCCATGTATGTAGTTTGGCTCTGTACTATGATACCAGGTCTTGGGGTTTGGTTTAGTTTCCGCATATGTATATATTTATATCCATGTTATCTATTTTATTCGTCTTGTTCCCTTATTTGCTAGATAGTAGCCCATTACTAACTGTTCTGGGCTACGGGGATTGGTTCACCTACCGGGGGTTGTAGGTGCCATCATGACCAAGAAATTGGGTCGTGACAAATCAACCCGGTCCACTCATAGAACCATCGACAAACACAGACAATTATGTATAATTAAACCCGTACCAGCAGTTGTACCCGAGCCAATCGATATAGAACCTGTACCAAGCGTGGTACCCCAGCCAACTGTTAGTATCCCGTACCAGGTGTGGTACCCGAGTCAATCGAGTATCACACAAACCAACAGTTAAATATTAAATGAACAGAGAACACCTTTGTAAAATCAACAAGCAATAATCATGTTTAATTCATATAATTGACACCCCAAATACTTGGACATTCATAACTTCCTTTCCTAGGCACGAAAGCACATACATTACTAAGATATAGTTACATGTATATACATTGCATTTGACAAGACTATAACCATCACCTACCTCGAATTGCTTTTGGAAATTTTACTGGACCGGAGTCTCCCCATTTTCCGTAGTTTTCTCGTGCTCTTGGTCTAAACACAATTACAAATAAATACAATCAACTCACTGAATATAAAATACCCAGATTATACACAAGTCTTAATCCCCAGGTCGAACCATAATTATTCCACCCATTCCCGAGTTTTTCCACCATTAATTTGCCCTAAACTACTATTTTTATGGTTACATTTAGCGAATAAATGTGTTTCAAACATTCATAAGCGATAATAATCATAACCCACAAATTCTACACCTAGAATTCCCTTTTTTACAATGGATTCTACCATCCTAGGTTATTCCAAACATTCTCCCAAGCCCAAGATTATAGTTTCCAAGGTATGAGAATTGAAGTACGGATATGGGGAACTAAAACTTTACCTTTAGGATGAAATTTGATGGAAAATTGCTTTGAAATTGCCAAAATCACCTTAGCCCTTCCCCAAAACATTCTTCAGAAATTTTTAATGTTTTTGGGGAAGTTTCTGCATTAATCCTGACTTAGCCTGCTATAGCGGTCCATACAAGTGATAGACCCAGACATTATAATAGATACTAATTTACTCATAATTCATCTCCGAGTGATTAAACCTGAAGAAGATAATCTAAAGGAGGAAAAATGTAGTATCTGAATCCTCAAACAAGTGCGGGTACTTGTTCCGCATGTCCTACTTGGTTTTCCAAGTGGCTTCCTCAATCGAATGATTCTTCCATTGAACCTTCACCGACCTGAGCTCCTTTGTCCTAAATTTTTGGACATCCCGATCAAGAATCACAACTGACTCCTCTTCGTACTGAAGATCCTTGTCTAGCAAAATGGAATCCCGTTTGATAATATAATAACCATCCCCATGGTATCGCTTCAGCATGGATACATTGAACACTGGATGGACTTTGGAGAAACTAGGAGGTAATGCTAACATGTAAGCCACTGGCCTTACAATCTCGAGAACCTCGAATGGACTGATATATCGGGGGCTGAGCTTGACCTTCTTGCCAAACCATATTACCCCTTCATTGGTGATACTTTTAACAACACCTGCTCACTAACATATAAATCCATGTCTCTTACCTTACGATCTGCGTACTCTTTCTGCCTGCTTTGTGCTTCTAGCAACTTGGTTGGGATTCCCCTTACTTTTTTCTAAGCTTCCATCACCAAGTCCATGCCCAAAGGTTTCACATTTCCTGCCTCAAACCACCCTATGGGTAATCTACATCCCCTCTCCTACAGTGCTTCAAATGGTGCCATGTCAATACTGGAGTGATAGTTGTTGTATGAGAACTCATAGAACAGCAAAAACTGGTCCCAATAACCCCCCAAAGTCAATCACACATGCTCTCAGCATGTCTGTCTGAGGATCAAATGTCATGCTGAAAGTGAGTTGGGTGCCTAACTCTTCATGCAACTTACCCCAGAACTTGGAGGTAAACTGCGTACCCCTGTCTGATATGATGCAGAGTGTCACCCCGTGCAGTCTCACAATCTCCTTAACATAGATCTTAGCCAACTGCTGCGAATTATAATCCACCCTAACCGGAATGAAATAAGATGACTTAGTCATCCTGTCTATAATGACCCAAATAGAGTCATACATTCCAAATGTCTTAGGAAGACCCACCACGAAATCCATAGCTATCATTTCCCACTTCCACTCGGGAATGGGTATCCTTTGAAGCAATCTTGCAGGCCTTTGATGCTCATACTTGACATGTTGACAGTTCTTACAATTAGACACACAATCAACTATGTCCCTCTTCATCCTAGGCCACCAATAAAGTTGCCTCAAATCTCGGTACAATTTGGTTAAGCTTGGATGAATCAAATATTGTGAACCATGAGCCTCTGCCAACACCTTTTGAACCAAGTCATCAACTTGAGGGACACAAATCCCCCTCTAAAACTCATAACCCTGCCAGCATTCAATGTGGCATCCTGGGCCTCCCCGGACACCACCTTGTTCTGAAGCTTGTTCAACTGTGCATCCGGGAACTGCTTGGCTTTAACTTCTTCAATGAATAAGGGTTTGACCTCAATACTGGACAACACCACATCCTGTTCTGAGATACCCACTTGCATGAACTTAGATTCTAGTGCCCGAATCTCCCTAACCAATGGTCATTTGGACACCCCCAAACAAACCAAACTGCCCATGCTGACTGGCTATTGCTTTCTGGCTCAATGCATCTGCCACCATATTAGCTTTGCCCGAATGATACTGGATGGTCACGTCATAATCCTTCAAAAATCCATCCACCTCCTCTGCCTCATGTTCAAGTCCTTTTGAGTAAACACATGTTGCAGGCTGCGATGGTCCTTAAATGCTTAACACTTGACACCATAGAGGTAGTGCCTTCAAATCTTGAGTGTAAAGATCACCGCTGCAAACTCCAAGTCGTGGGTTGGGTAATTCTTCTCAAGAGGCTTCAACTGCCTTAAAGCATAAGCTATAACAAACCTGTCATGTATCAACATAGCAACCCGACCCAAATGTGAAGCATCACAATACATAATAAAATCCTTACCTTCAACCAGTAATGATAGGATGCGAGTTGTGGTAAGAAGTGTCTTGAGATTTTGGGAGCTCTCTTCACACTTGTCGAACCACACAAATGATATCTCCTTCTGAGTCAACCTTTTCAAGTAAGTAACGATGGATGCAAAGTCCTTGACAAATCTGCGATAGTAGCCTGCAAGCCATACAAAACTCCCAACGTCAGTCACAAAGCTAGGTCAGACCCAACTCTTAACTGCCTCAATCTTTTGAAGATCCACCATCACCCCTTTTTTGGCACCACATGTCCTAAGAAGGCAATCAAAGACAACCAAAACTCAAACTTGGAGAACTTGGCATATACTTTCTGGTGCCTCAAGATATCCAAAACAATGCGAAGATGTGTTGCATGATCTTCCCCTATTGTTGGAGTAAATCAGAATGTCATTGATAAACACAATGACGAACGAATCCAGATATGACTTGAATACCCCATTCATCAAGCTCATGAATGTCGCCTCCGCATTGGTCAGCCCAAACGACATCACCAGGAACTCATAATGCCCATATTGAGTTTGGAATACCGTCTTAGGGATGTCCTTAGGCTTAATATTTAACTGATGATACCCTAACCTCAAGTCAATTTTTGAAAACACAGAAGCACCCTGCAACTGGTCAAATAGGTTATCTATGCGAGGTAAGGAATACCTGTTTCATATGGTGACCTTGTCCAGTTTCCTATAGTCTATACACATCCTCATACTACCATCCTTCTTTTTCATAAATAAGACCGGAGCACCCCAGGGTGAAGCACTGAGATGAATAAACCTTTATCTAACACTTCCAGCAGTTGAGTCTTAAGTTCCCTCAACTCTGTCGAGGGCATATTATACGGAGGAATAGAACTTGGGCGAGTGCTCGGCTCCAAGTCTATAAAAAAGTCAATATCTCTATCCGGAGGCCTGCCAGGTAAATCCGTTGAAAACACCTCTTGAAACTGTGAAACTACCGACACTGAATCAACCGATGGGGACTCCACACTATCATCTCAGAGATGAGCCAAGAAGGTAAAAAACCCTTTTCCCACTAACTTCCTAGCCCGAACAAACGATATAATCTTAGAAGACTTAGGCCTGTACGCACCTTCCCACTCTAGCCTATCCTTATCCAAAATCTCTAGAGTCACTGTCTTAGTATTACAATTCAACACTGCATGATATGGAGACATCCAGGTCATGCAAAAATAACATCAAACTCTAACATGTCCAGAATAACCAAATCTACCCAAGTCTGCAACCCCACAAACACCAGAGGACAAGTACGATAAACATGGGTTACTATCATAGACTCTCCAACTGGGGTAAAAACATGAATATGGGAATCAAGGACATCACAAGCCAAATCCAGACCCAAAGCAAATTTCACAGAAACATATGAATAAGTAGAACCTGGTTCAAATAGTATAGAGGTCATCCTATCACAGACTAGAATTGTACCTGTGATCACCGCGTCTGATGCCTTTGCCTCAGACTTCCCTAGAAAAGCATAACAATGAGACCTGTCATCAATCCGAGCAACTTCCCTAGCTGGCTACACCTCTACCTGCCGGAACCACAACATTAAACTGCTACTGAGTCTGATACCTACCTTCATGTGAGGGAACTCCCTCTTGAAATGACCCGAATCACCACAATGAAAGCACTCGCGGTTAAGAGTAGGCCTACTAGTAGAAGTATAAAAATTCCCCTGGCTTGTAGGAGTTGAAAACTATTGAATGGATCTCGGACGACCACGTGTAGCAGCTAGCAAGGCTGACTGAATAAGATGAGCAGAATATACCTGCTGATTGTGACCCCTGGAGTATGAACCATTATAATTACCTTCATTCGGAGACTTCTTGGCTAACACCTTAGTCTGCCCAACCTGCCTGACCCCTTCCAATTTCTTCAAATAATCTGTTACCTCATTAAAACTCCTTCCTGCTAAGGTCATATACACAGACAACACCTGCAACTCAGTATTCAGGCCCTTCAAAAATAGACGAATCCTCTCATCTTTCGTACCCAAGCAGAGTAGAAAAATGAGATAAGGCATGGAATTTGGCCTCATAGGCTAAAACCGACATGGTACCCTTCTCAAGAGCCAGAAACTCATCCTTTTTATAATCTTTCAAGGTGCGGGGCACATACTTCTCTAAGAAAAGAGCATGAAACTCTATCTAGGTCATCGTAGGCAAAGCTAATGGCCGACACTCCATATGAGACCTCCACCACAGCTTTGCATCACCCTGAAGCTTGAAGGTGATGAATTCTACTCCATGCTGCTGCACAATGCCCAGCTTATGCAGCTTCTTATAACAGTCCAGAATAAACTCATAAGCATCCTCTTTCTCAGTACCCTGAAAAATAGGAGGTTTCAGTTTTAAGAACTTAGTCAGCATCTCATGCTCATTCCTAGACATAATAAGACCTAGCATCAGACGGAAAAAGTCATCAGTACCTGACTCCGCATCCATCCTGGTAGCCATTGCAACCGCTGGCTGGGTGATCGGAACTTGATCTGTAGTATCCGTGGGGGTAGCTCCAGCACCAACCATCCCACTCAGATAAGCCCACACCTACTAAAATGCCTCAGGCGTTATAGGGGGAAGGCCTGCACCTCCAACCGGTGCCGCCTCCTCCTATTCCGCGCCCTCCTCAACAACAACCACAACTTCCTCCTCAATCGGATCCTAGGGAGAGGTCACCACCCTTGCACCTTCAGCTGCCAGAGCTCTACCCCTGGCGGGTGTTGCCCTACCTCTGCCCCTGCCCCTACCCGTTCCTCTCCCTCGGATTGCTGGGCCAACTGCCGAGACTGCCTCTCTCGCTCCATTACATCTAGTGTTAAACATCTACGGATAAAAGAGTGAAAGAAGTTAGATATCAATTTGTATCATCAGATACCAATTGAAATCGAGTTATAGCACGAAGGAAGGAAGAAGAGATAGTTTCCTAAAGTCCTATAGCCTCTCGAAGAAAACTATAGACGTCTCTATACCATTTCGAAAGACACTACTAGATCAATTTTTGGTACGATGAGATCAACGAACCTAGGTCTCTAATACCATCATTTTCACAACCCAACCCATCATGAGTGGCACCCACCAGAAACCCCCGGATGAGCGAACCAATTACCAACTCAACACTTAATAAATCTAATAGCTCAAAACCAGTTTGCATTAAAATGAAGAACTACCATTCACATCTAAACCAAAACTAATAACATCTTATGGAAATACCCCTAGAAACTGAAAGTCATCGTACCAAAATGATCTACCAAATGTCTAGAACGGGGATGCAACCCCAAAAATAAGAGTCAAAGTCCGAAACAGATAGACTATAACTAAACTGAATAAGAACAATGTAGCCCGATGGAAGCAGTTCACGCTTGAGATCAAGAATCGTTGGGACTAGATCTGAGGTCGCGTAGGAGCCACCAGAAGATTTCCTGTACTCATAAAAAAAACAAGTGCAAAATCAGTACACAACCGTTGTGTACTGGTCGGATCATCGGCCAGCTACAATAAACAATAAATATACAATAAACCAAAACTTAGTAAGCAGTACAACCATGTAGTAACAACAAATAATATGACTCCAGGCTCTCAACCTACCTTCTAACTCATCAACCACAGGGAACAGGTTCAACAATCATTTAACAACAAACAAAACCATGATATTTACCCTTTTTCATTACCTGGACCAATCAAGTATCCCTAGACCAATACCTAAGTGTAAACATACGATGCCCGGTCCACCCCAGGACCATCCCCACATTTAAGTGTAACAACCCGGCCTCTCAAGGACCAATATAATCAATCACAGATTCAACAATCAACCCAGTACACTCATGGAACCATTGACATATATAGTCAATAATGCATAATTAAATCCGTACCAGGTGTGGTACCCGAGCCAACCAATATAGATCTTGTACCAGGCGTGGTACCCGAGCCAACCGTTAGTATCCCATACTAGGTGTGGTACCCGAGCCAATCGAATATCACACAAAACTAACAGTCAAACATTAAATAAACAGAGAACCCCATTGTAAAATTAACAATCAATAATAAAGTTCAATTCATATAATTGACACCCCAAATACTTGGACATTCATAACTTCCTTTCCTAGGCACGAAAGCACATACATTACTAAGCTATATAGTTACATGTATATACATTGCATTTGGCATCACCTACCTCGAATTTCTTTTGGAAACTTTACTGGATCGGAGCCTCCCCATTTTTCATAGTTTTCGCTTGCTCTTGGTCTAAACACAATTACAAACAACTACAATCACTTCACTGGCCTAAAATACTCGGATTATACACAAGTCCTAATCCGCAGGCCAAACCATAATCATTCCACCCATTACTGGGCTTTTCCACCATTAATTCATCCTAAACTACCATTTTTACGATTACATTTAGCGAATAAAGGTGTTTCAAATATGCATAAGCGATAGTAATCATAACCCACGAATTTTACACCTAGAATTCCCCCTTTTCCACCGAATTCTACCATTCTAGGTTATTCCAAACATTTCCCCAAGCTCAAGATTATAATTTCTAAGGTATGGGAATCAAAGTATGGATATGGGAAACGAAAACCTTACCTTTAAGATGAAATTCGGTGGAAACCGCCAAAATTGCCTTAGCCTTTCCTCAAAACGTTCTTCAGAAATTATAAATGTTTTTGGAGAAGTTTCTGTATTAGTTCCGACTTAGTCTGCTATAGCGGTCCGTATACTGCTATAGCATCACCGCCGTAGTGGAATTGACCGCTATGGCAGTGCTGACTGACGTTGACTTCTGCTATAGCGGGAATTTCTCCATTGTAGTGCCGTGTCAACCGCTATATAGAGGTTGACACGGAACAGAACCTCAGAAAAACCCCCAAAAGTGCCCATTTTACAACACACTTTAAATCCTGACGTTTCAAAATAACCCTTTCGCATCAAGCTCAATACCTGGAGTTCTAGTTACCCGAATCTACTTCCGAAAAGGCCCTCGGACTCCTTAATGTCTTGGCTAATGAAAAAACTATCTCAACACAAGATACATTACTCAATCCTTACCCGGATTGCCCTAGACCATACTTTGCTCAGAAACCGTCTGAGACTAGCCTAACCCAAAATTTTCAACTCCCAAACCCGGAAGTTTTCTAATGAAAAACCTTGCACGAAAGGTTTACCCATAATGACGGACCCGGTCGTTACAAGCTACTTATATTTTTATTAGTATAAAATTAATTAGTTAATATTTCTTTCATTATATTCTTTTTTATTTTATTTTTTTATTTTGTTCAAAACAAAAAAAAATAAAAATGAAGAAGACAAAATATTTCCTACTAAACTAACCCACACCCCCACTAACCTAAAAGACATTCTCCCATCTGCACTCTCCCACTCCCCTACACACACCCACATCTGCACAACACACACACACTGCATGTGATAACACACTGCATGATCACACACCCACACGGCACACACCACACATATATTATTATATATAACACACACACGAGAAAACATAGGCAGAAAGCACCAAAGAGATAGGACAAAAAAGCAGAAAAAGAAAAGATTAGAGTGAGCAGAAAAAGATTAGGAAAAAAATTTAACAGAGAGCAAAAACAAATACAAAAAAATGAGTATCTTCTTTTAGGTTCGTGAGTTCGAGTTTGAGATTTTGGAGTCCTAGTTTCGAGTATGCAATGACAACGCTCTAGCTTCTATATTCAACTTAGGTTTTCATACAATTTTTTACTATTGTCCTTTCTATTTACTTTTGTAATTTTATTGTGAGTCAAAACATGAATAAAGTTATGTAAATATTTTCATGTGTGTTTTAGTGTGAAAAGTTAATTATTTATGTAAGGTCCAATCTCTTCATTTCATCGAATGTTTCTTGCTTCGTGGTATGTTATTTTCCCTTGTTTGAGTAAGTCGTAATTAATTGTTAAATTGTTGTTGAAATACTGATTTTTAAGCTCATAAGCTAACGGAGGCCTATTGTACTTTTGGTATATCTAGTTTACTTCACGATTCTTTTTTTTAGGAAAATTCAATGAGTATGGTTAGTAAATGAGCAGATTACTTGTTATTTACAAATGAGTTGGTCTTATTTGGTTTAAATGATTTGTAATTAAGAAAAAGAAAAGTCACGTTTTTATCACTTTAGTTATATGTTTCTGTTGTTCCCTATTGTTAATATGTGAATTATTTAAAGATGTTTGGTCATTCTTTTAAGTCATTCTTTATTAGTAAAATTTTTCCCCTTAGTCCTAAATCGGTATTCAAGGCTCGAGTAATTAATTAATGTGAGTTTGAGCAAGATAGGTTGCGGATTTATTCAAGACACGTCGCACTTGATAAAAGAAAACAGAGGAAAAAATAATTGTGAGGGAGTGGCACGAGTTGCAGACTATTCCAAAATTCATCAAGGGAATGAAAAACGAGTAACGAGAAAGAATAAATGATCTCGAGTTTACAAGAGACAAATAAATACCTCTAACACTAGACGAGCTTTAGGTACGACAAAATAAATAATAATAATAATAAAATTTTATTTTGATTAAGAATGCAGTTACCCGTCTTTTTCTTGAGACGCTTTAAAATAAATAAATAAATAAATAATTAATAAAAATAAAATTTCAAGGATCCGGTTACGCGCTTCGGAAAAATTGTTAATAATTAATTCTCAAGAATGTAGTTACACATCTAGGTTAGGACCAATAATAGTTCAACAATATAAGTAAAGGCAAATCTCAGTCTATAACACATATTATCCAAAAATAATTTAAGCTAAGTACAAGTTGATAAAAGCGATCGTGCTAGAACCACGGGACTCGAGGGGTGCCTCATACCTTTTCCTCGGTCAACAAAATTCCTTACCCGGCCTTTTATTTTCGCAGACAAAAATAAGAGTCATTTCCTTTTAATTAGGGATTCAAAAAGGTGACTTGGGACACCATTAAAACTCAATTCCAAGTGGCGACTCTGAACAAATAAATAAAAGTAATCCCTATTCAATATCGGCACTTTAATTGGAAAAACCTTTCATCTGAAAAAGGGGTGTGACACAAAGAGCTCACCATAATCCGATCGACAAAGGTCCAAGAACGAGCAGGAGATTATCGAGGGTGACTCGTACGGGGCGTTGCATCAGAAAAAGATGCAGAAGTGTAGTAGGAGTACCAAAACATGGGGTACTCAGTAGGCATCATAGGTCGACTTAGCTCAAAAGATAATATACAATATAAAAGACATGAAAGGAAACTATACGCTAAAAACTAACCTAGAAATCTCAAGTATAACATGGACAATCTGAAGATAATAATAATAATACATGCAATATAAGTATACATGGATAATGTCATGTGATATGGGATGACGTGGTGCAGTATGTGACCAATGCAGAAAAGTAAAACTTGAAATTATCCCTCAGGCCGCCGGAGCTCATCAACATATGCATAAATTAATGAAAACCTAGAATTATCCCTCGAGACACCCAAAATCATGCCTCGGACTTATCAATAGAAAAGTAAACAAAGAAAAGGTCAAAAAACGTCCCTCAGATCGAGTATAAAAATGATATAATCTTTCCAAATTAGAAATCAATGATAAAATGATACAAGTATTTTTGTAATCTAAAAACCATAGTAAAAATGATACATTCTCCTTTTTAAATCTGAAAACTAGTATTTTCCTCCAAATCATACCATAATCCATGTGTTTGTATGAATGAATGTATGCGTGCCAACACAAGTATATATAAATGTATATGTAAATATATATGTACACACCAAAAAGGGTAAAATTGCCCTCCATACAAATTGCACTAACTTGGAGTCCAGCCAGTCTAAACCCACAGGTTCAAGCCCACAATCTCATAATCGAAGGAAATGCGGAAATTAAAGCTATAATAGCAAGGACCGGTGAAAGAAAAACTATTCTACCATGAAATCATCCCTGAGTTTATATTAAGGATTCCTAATCTAATCTCAATACGATATCAAGCTACCTAAACTAAGGCTTAATTAAGAAGGAATACTATTCTAAGGTCCCCGAAATAGGTCATATATTCAGAAATCAATATAAACCTAATCCTACCTAGAAAATTCCCTTAACAATCATAGAACTTATAAAATATACTATCTGACCAAGTTAAGTCTAAATAAGGAAAGTTGTAACCTACCTCAAGGTCGAACGGTAAACTCAAACCGTCACACGAAAGCCTTCCCCTTTCGTGAAGCATTGGACTGTTGTCACTCTATCAAATAAATAATTTATGCATTAAAATAAGACTAAAGACACTCATATTACTAATTTATAATTCATGATAGATATCGAGTCAAAAATCGACCCTTAGAACCCATCGACAAAATCATACATATAAATTTCGTAATTATCTTTCGTATAGGGTAAGAAACCCATGCCAAAAAGTTAAACTTAAACGAGAACCAATTCGGGGCTCAAAACTACCTAGAATTTCTCAAGGATCAATGAAGAACTTTCAAGAATTTGAATTTAAAATTTATAGAATTAAGGAGGTACTATGTGAATTAAACATTAAAAATACACGAGGGAGGACGTGCAAGGATCATACCCGAACACTTTTATGACAATATTCCTTTAAGACAACATCTTCTAAGCTCCAAGAAATCCCAAAGTTTGTTTAAAATGAAGGAAAATGAGTTGGAAAAAAATGTATACTGCCAGGGTTCCTTCTTCGCAAACACAGGGACCCTCTCGCGAATGCAGGAATGCTCTCAGCTGGCCCCTTGCGAACGCGAGAGTCCCTTCGCAAACGTGAAGGAGAACCTGAACTGAGTCCCAACGACCCTTTTTCACGAATGCAGAGGACCTGTCACAAATGCAAGGGTCAATTTCTCAAAACTTTGTGAACATGATGGCCTTCTCGCAAATGGACTAGATATGAAAAAACAGTAATTTCACCAGGTCAAAAATGGCTCCGAATGGACCTTCATGATTTGTTCAGAATCCTGTGAACATAAATCGAATCTGCTACCCAACTGGAAATGTCAATTCTGACTCAATGGAATCATAGAAATAACTAACGGAGGTCGTCTTGATAAAATATTGACCAAAGTCATCACTTTTACAGTTTTACATAAAATCCACCCAAGTGCTAAAAATAAGTTTGAAAGCCTTGAGACCCAAATCAAAAGTCCCACTAGCCCAAAATCTATGTTACAGAGCTAACAAAACTGACAAAAATCTTATCCAAGTTTGTTTACTAAGAATTTTGATCAAAGTCAAACATTGCAACTTTAAAAGCTCCAAAATAGGAAAACCTGACCGAATACCTCAAAATTGCACCACTATTTTAGCAAGTCATAAAAGTAGTGTAGAAGCTATGCAAAAGATCAAAATAGTAAAAATACATGAAAATAAGAAAATGACCAAGAGATTCATTATATTAGGGTACAGATCTGTTAAGAGATTCCTTAGATAAGGTCAAATTGATTCATGATAGACTTCACACAGTCCAAAGTAGACAAAAGAGTTATGTGGATTGAAAGGTTTGTGATTTAGAGTTCATGATTAGGGAGATGTTTTTGTTGAAAGTATTACCTATGTATGGTATTATGAGGTTTTGGAAAGAAGCGCAAGCTCCGTCCTAGGTTCAATGGTCGATTTGGGGTACTTCATCGTATTCGGGAGGTGTTTTATGAGCTGGATATGCCACCAGACTTATCAAGTCTTCAACCTGTATTTTATATCTCAATGTTGAAGAAATATCGTGGTGATGGTTCTTATGTAGTGCAATGAGATTTGGTGGGCTGGGATCAAAGTTTGACATTTGAGAAAGAGCCTATGGCTGTTCTGGATAGACCAATTAAAAAGTTGAAAAACAAGGAGATAGCATATGTAAAGGTGCAATGGAGCAATCGTCCTGTAAATCAGGATGCCACTTGGGAGGTTGAGTCTGGCATGTAGAACAGATACCCTCACCTATTCGACAGTCAAGGTACATTCTTTATCTTTCTCAAACATATTTTTTAGAGAGGTAAAAAATAAAAGAAAGAGGGAATTATGACTTTTAAAAAAATAATAAAAAAAGAGAAAGTGCCCAAATTGAAAAAAGAAAAGAAAGGAACTCATATTGTTGCTTACCAACACTCTAAGAAATAAGGGGGGGAAAATTACAGAACGCACGCAACAGAGAAAAAAAGAAAAGAAAGGGGAGAAAAGGAGAAGAAAAGAGGAGAAAAATAAAGATTTTTTGTCACGACCCGAAGCTACCCCTGGACACGATATGGTTCTTAGTGTCACAAGTGACCCCAAGATAACCCATGGCATGACATATCTATACAAAAATCAATCTAAGACAGGCATTGTGCGGAAGCTAAACAATTTAATAACAGAAATGACTGGGAGAACCCAATTGTCTGAATATAAGGTGTATACAAATAGTATAGTGCTGGCTGAAAACAACACTAACAACTGCTGCATCTGATCTATGTCTGAAAGCCTTCTAACTGATAGAGTTGCTGGAACATGCCCCCAGCTAACTCTAACAAGACTGAAAACTAAAAGATAAAGACTGAAAGTAAAGCATGTCTATTGTCCTCGAGCTATGAGGACTCACCAATGAAGCTATTGAGTACGGACTGGAAGTCGAACTAGGCACAGTCTAGATGCTGAGCGCCTGAACCTACATCATAAGATGATGCAGCACAAAAGTATGCGTCAGTACATTGAATGTACTGAGCATGCAGGATATGTGTTAAGCTGGACAATATAGAACTGAACATAGAAATAGATATCCAGACATATAACTGAAAGCTTAACTGAAAGTAATGACCAAGTACAATTCATGAATATAACATGCTGAATTGAATACTGGAATAAATACAAAATACATGGTCAATGCAACATGAACCTGATTGTGGGAGGTACTGTTAACCGACATACCCCAAGTTGAGCTAACTATGAGGCCAGCCTATAAACCTGGATGGAAGGGTGTTCATACCTTGCCAAGGGTACGAACAAGTCTGACATGGATCCACTACTGATGTCCACAAGGGATAAGGATATGTAGCCTAGTCTGATAACTAACTCCTTTAATACCTATGGTGGCGCCGTAGTTCTGTGACTTGGGGACTGCTACTAATGGTCTTAGCCTAAACTGACAGCTAAGCCTTCATCCTCTCGTCTGCTCGGTACTAAGTCTATTCCCAACTGAATATAAATAACAATGCACTGAAATAAAGGATAGCTCAAAGTACTGATATTAACTGAGAATGCAACATACATATACTGAAAAATATGGCATTCAATTTCTGAAGCATGATTGTCTGTCTAAACTGCCTAGCAAGCATAACCTATGAAATACTAGAATTTACACAACTAGGGTTTCTGGGTCTTATACAAGAAACTATTCTAATTCTCCAGGAACATGTAATTGGTACCATGGAAGCTATAACAACTGAATTTCAATAAATCCCTAAGATTTAGGAATTCTAGGTCTGAACAGTTCATGGAGAAATTGAGAAATTGACTGAAATCTAGGGACCTAATGGGTGGAAAGAACTTACTAGTGGAATCCCACATACCTGATGAAGAGAACTACGGAGAAATCCCTTGAATTTTGGGGCTGAACTTGAAGAAGACCTCTGCTTGTTCTTGAGAGAAAACTATCACCTCTTTTGTTTCTTTTCTATCTAAGTCTGATGATTTTAGGAGAATTTAGGTAGTTTTTTAACTAGTTAATTAGGCTTAGACAATGTAAAATGATGTCGCTTAGGCCTTAAAAGAGAAAGGAAAAGTCTAAAATACCCCTGGGAAAATTAAAAGAAATCTACTGAAACTCGTGACTCTGGGATCACGACTTGGTTTGATGGACCGTACTCCTAGACAATGGACCGTCAATTGAGTCGTGGTCCTGCCTAGGAGTCTTGGGGGCTCTCTGTTTGAGGAACTATGACTCTACAGGAAGGACCGTACTCCTAAATGGCGGTTCGTCATGTGACTCGTGGTTCTTAGGGCTTGGACTGAGGGTCCCCTGATGTTCTGTTTCCATGAGTCCTCAGGATGGACCGTGGTCCTGAACGACGGTTCATTGTGTGACTCTTGGTTGCTGAGCTCTGGACTGATGATCCTCTGATGAGGGAAACCACGAGTGACAAGATGGACAGTGGTTCTCACCTACGGTCTGTGATCTGTCTCTTAGTTCCTGAGACATGAACTGGGGATCTACTGGAATTGGGACTACAGTTGAGACGACGGTCCATGGTTCCAAACTATGGTCCGTGATCTTGAACCGTGGTTCCTGGAAACTTAATTTTTTTTTGGTTTTCTGAACTTAGTCTAGGCTTGGAATTTTTGGGGTGTTATAATATCTCCCCCTTGGGATGATTCGTCCTCGAATGAAGACTTTACAAGCTAAGTTTGGAGGAAAAGAGCTGCAATCCCTACCAAAGAAGTACTAGAAACTGATATATGACTGAAATGAGTCCCATGAACATGTACACATATTGAAATGCAAGGGTAATTGATAGAACGAGGTACCGAGATGAATTACACAAGAGTAAACTGAGAGACTGGATAGAAACTATTACCTCAAGCTGAAACTGACTCAGAGGGAAAGAGGTGAGGATACTTGGCCATCATGGCTGATTCTGCTTCCCAAGTAGCTCCCTCTATGGACTGATTCATCAACAAAACCTTCACTGAAGCGACTTCCTTATTCTTCAACCTACGAACTTGAAGGTCAAGAATCTCAATTGGAACCTCCTCATAGGTGAGGCTATCTTTCACAGCCATACTCTCTAAAGGTACTATCGATGCCGGATCACCCACACACTTCTTCAACAAGGAAATGTGAAAGACTGGATGAACTGCTGCTAGTTCTGCTGGCAACTCTAACTCATAAGCCACATTACCAACCCTTTTCAGGATTCTGTAAGGATCTACATACCTAGGACTGAGCTTCCCTCTCTTGCCAAATTTCATTACTCCTTTCATGGGTAACACTTTCAGGAAAACCCAATCATCGATTTCAAATTCTAAGTCTCTTCTCCTCACATTTGCATAGAGACTTCTGACGACTCTGAGCTATCTCTAGACTTTCTCTAATGAGCTGAACCTTATCAATAGCCTCATGAACCGAATCTAGCCCAATCAAGGCTGCTTCACGTACTTCAAACTAACCAACCGGTGATCTACATCTCCGCCCATAAAGTGCCTCATAAAGAGCCATCTGAATACTGGAGTGGAAGCTGTTATTATAGGCAAACTCTGTAGGTGATCATCCCAACTACCCTTGAAATCAATCGTACAAGCTCTAAACATGTCCTCTAAGGTCTGGATAGTAGGATCTTCTTGACCATCCATCTGCGGGTGAAATATTGTACTGAGATTCACCTGAGTACCAATACCTTTCTGAAACGATCTCCAGAAATGAGATGTAAACTGAGGACCTCTATCTGAGATGATAGACAAGGGAATCCCATGCAACCTGACTATCTCGCTGATGTAGAGTTTGGCGTAGTCCTCCACGGAGTCTGTAGTCTTGACAGCCAAGAAGTGAGTTGACTTAGTGACTCTGTCCACTATCACCCAAATGGAGTCATGCAGTCTGCGAGTACGAGGTAAACCCATAATGAAATCTATGTTGACCACTTCCCACTTCCAAGTAGGAATGCTAATCTCCTACGTAACACCTCTTGGTTTCTGATGTTCTACTTTAACCTGCAGATAATTGGGCCACTTAGCCAAAAAATCTGCGATGTCCCTATTCATGTCGTTCCATTAATAGACTTCTCATAGATCATGGTACATCTTAGTGGCACCCAGATGAAAGGAATATCTGGAATTATGGGCTTCTGTAAGGATCTGTTTCCTCAACTCACCCGCCTTAGGAACACATAAGCGACCCTGATAATGAAGCATACCATCTCCCCCTTGGGAGAAAACCTCAACTCTCTGATGATGAACTGCACCTTTCAACTGAAGCAATATGGGGTCACTATCCTGTCTCTCTTTAACCTCCACTACCAAAGAAGATTCCGATCCATTCTGGACTATCACACCACCATCTGACGTGTCCATAAGGCAGACTCCTAAGCGAGAAAGTTGATGAACATCTCTGACTAATTCTCTCTTCTTTTCCTCAATATATGATATGCTTCTCATGGATAGTCTGTTGGGGGCATCAGCCACTACATTGGCCTTACCCGGATGATAGAGCACATTCATATCATAATCTTTGAGGAACTCAAGACATCTCCTCTGACGAAGATTCAACTCTTTCTAGGTGAACACATACTGGAGGCTCTTATGATCTGTGAACACATCAACATGAACACCATAAAGTAGTGTCTTCAAATCTTTAGGGCAAACACAACTGCTGCAAGCTCTAGGTCATGAGTCGGGTAGTTCTTCTCATGGACCATAAACTATCTAGAAGCATAAGCTATGAACTTACCCTGCTACATCAAAACACAACCTAGGCAGACCCTGGATGCATCACAATAAATCACATAACCATCTGAACACTCTGGTAGAGTCAAGATAGGAGTTGTAGTCAACCTGGCCTTCAGTTTTAAGAAACTTTTCTCACACTCATCTGACCACTGAAACTTGACCTTTTTCTTAGTCAACTTGGTCAATGGGGCAGCTATGGATGAAAATCCTTTAACAAACCTCCTGTAGTAACCGGCCAGACCCAAGAAACTTATGATATTCATCCGAGAGGTAGGTCTGGGCCAGTGCTTTACTACCTCAATTTTCTGGAAATCCACTCAGATCCCTTCGCTGGATGTCCCAAGGAAAGAGACAGACTACAACCAGAATTCACACTTACTGAACTTAGCGAATAGCTAGCGATCTTTGAGAGTTTACATAATAACCCACAGATGAGTCGCATGCTCTTCCTCATTCGGGGAATAAATGAGGATATCGTCAATTAAGACGATAACGAACAAATCCAAATACTGCTTGAACACCCTGTTCATTAAATCCATGAAAGTTTTAGGAGCATTGGTTAGTCCAAAAGACATGACTACAAATTCATAGTGACCATACCGAGTCCTGAAGGCTGTCTTCGGGATGTCACTATCTCTGACTCTGAGCTGATGATAGCCGGATCTAAGGTCTATCTTGGAAAAACAACTAGCACCCTGAAGCTGGTTGAACAATTCATCAATCCTGGGGATGGGATATTTGTTCTGGATTGTGACTTTGTTCAACTGACGGTAGTCGATACACATCCTGAGAGAGCCGTATTTCTTACGCACGAACAATACAGAAGCACCCTATGGAGAGATGCTGGGTTTGATGAAGCCCTTATCTAGGTCTTTCAGTTGTTCTTTCAATTCCTTAAGCTCAACTGGAGCCATTCAATAAGGAGGAATTAAAATAGACTGAGTATCTGGAAGGAGATCTATTCTACAGTCGATTTACCATTCGGGAGGAACTCCAGGAAGATCTTCTTGAAACACTTCTGGGAACTCATTTTCCACTGGGACTGACTCAAGAGTTGGGGTCTCAGAGTTTGAATCCTTAACCCGAACAAGATGATAGATATACCCTTTGGAAATTATCTTTTTGTCCTTAAGGTAGGAGATGAAATGACCTACAGGAACTGAGTTATTACCCTTCCATTCTAAGACTGGCTCGTTTGGAAACTAAAACCGAATGACCCTAGTTCTACAATCGACTAAGGCATAACAGGAATGCAACCATTCCATGCCTAGAAGGATATCAAAATCTACCATTTCTAACTCCACAAGATATGCTGAAGTGACTTTCTGGGAAACTGTGACAGGGCAATTTTTGTATACCCATCTAGCTATAACTAGGTCACCAACTGGAGTAGAGACTGAGAAGGGTTTTGGGAGGATTTCTGTACTGACACTGAAGTTTACTGCTATATATAGAGTTATAAAGGAAAGTGTAGCCCCTGGATCTAACAATGCATAGACATCAGTATTAAAGACTCATAATGTAACCGTGACCACATCAGGAGAATCCTCCTAGTCTTGTCAATCCTGAGGAGCATAAAACCTATTCTGGTGCTGACCATCACTTGTTCCAGATGAGGCACCCTACTGAGTAGGGCGACCCGTTAGAGCTGCTGTAGAACTAGTCTGATTCTGTGGCAGAATATCCTTACCCCTTTGAGAAGCCGTTGGAAAATCCCTCATCATGTATCCTAGCTTACTACACCCAAAGCAATTTCCACTACCTGCCATGCACTCACCTAGGTGGTTTCTACCACACATCTTACACATTGGATTTGTGCGCCCACTAGTAACTGTACCTTGGTACTTAGATCCAGACGCTCTATCCCGTCGATCCTTCTTGAACTTAGGCACTGGGGCACTAGCAAAAGATGGAGCTGGAGCTGAATTTTTCTGGCAGACTGAGAGCGATTTCCACCCTCGGACCTCTATTGATAGTAGCTAAAGTCACCTGTCCTATCCCTCTTAGTATCTCCTCCCCTTTCCTTGATCTTCTCCTCTTCAATCTATTGAGCATAAGTAACCAAACTGGAGAAGTCCATCTTATTAATCAGCATAGCAGTCTTGCACTCCTTGACTACATCATCTGATACACTAGATACAAAATTGCTCATACGAGCTCAAGAGCCAGCTACTATCGTCGAACCATACTTGGATAGCCGAGTGAACTAGAGATAATAGTCCTTCACGCTCTTGTCATTTTGTTTCAGATTAATCAACTCCTGAACCTTGGCTTCCCTGAGTTTTAGTGGGAAGAACTGGTCCAGAAAAGCAGTCTTGAAAAGATTCTAGCTCACTGGGCATGCATTGGCACCACGAGATTCTGTCCATTGCTGGTACCAAGTGTAGGCCACTCCCTTCAAATGATAGGTGGGAAAATCTTCACCCTCAACCGGAGCGACACCCATAATGTCTGTCACCTTCTGGATATCATCTAAAAACTCTTGGGGATCCTCTTCTGACTTGGACCCATGAACTCTGGAGGGTTCATTCGTGTGAAATCCCAGATCATGGCTGTAGCAGTGTTGATCTGAGGAAGATCTGGTGCCGCAGCCTGCTAATTAAACTGGGTGGTGTTGGCCTGAGCAAGCACTTAGAAGGCAGCCTTGAATTCGGCATGCGTGACTTGCTCATTCAACGGATCTGCTGGAGCTGCTTGCTGATTCCTAACGTTAGCTCTTCTGGGAGGCATTTTTCTGAAATGCGAAGAGCATGGGTTAGAATAGATAGAGATTCAGTAGAGTTTATACTCTATAGAACGATCTGGAAAAGAAAGAGGGGAAGTTGTTCCTAATGACATCTCATAGCTCCTCCCCCATAAGTGTGGCGCGCTTCACACTCATGAATAAGTCTCTACTTAACGCGGCTTTCAGACATCTTAGGACTCTTAAACCTCATGCTCTGATACCAAGTTTGTCACAACCCGAAGATACCCTTGGATGTGACAGGGTGCTTAGTGTCACAAGTGACCCCAAGCTAACCCATGGCATGGCATATCTATAAAAAAATCAATTTAAGACAGGCATTGTGTGGAAGCTAAAACAATTCAATAACTGAAATGACTGGGAGAACCCAATTGTCTGAATATAAGGTGTATATAAATAGTATAGTGTTGGCTGAAAACAACACTAACAACTGCTGCATCTAATCTATGCCTAAAAGCCTTCTAACTGATATGAGTTGTTGGGACATGCCCCCAGCTAACTCTAACAAGATTGAAATTGAATGATAAAGACTGAAAATAAGGCATGTCTATTGTCCTCGAGCTATGAGGACTCACCAATGAAGTTGTTGAGTACGGAACGGAAGTCAAACTAGGCGCGTCTAGATGCTGAGCGCCTGAACCTACATCATAAGATGATGCAGCACAAAAGTATGCGTCAGTACTTTGAATGTACTGAGCATGCATGATATGTGCTAAGCTGGACAATATAGAACTGAACATAGAAATAGATATGCAGACATATAACTGAAAGTTGTACTGAATGCAATGACCAAGTACAATTCATGAATATAACATACTGAACTAAATACTGGAATAAATACTTAATGCATGGTCAATGCAACATGAACCTGACTGTGGGAGGTAATGTTAACCGACATACCCCAAGTTGAGCTAACTATGTGGACAACCTATAACCCTGGATTGAAGGGTGTTCATACCTTGCAAAGGGTACGAACAAGTCTGACGTGGATCCACTACTGATGTCTTCAAGAGACAAGGATATGCAACCTAGTCCAACAGCTGACTCCTTTAATACCTACGATGGCACCGTAGTTCTGTGATTTGGGGACTGCTACTAAAGGTCTTATCCTAAACTAATAGTTAAGCCTTCATCCCTGCGTCCGCTCGGTACTAAGTCTACTCCCAACTGAATATAAACAACAATGCACTAAAATAATGGATAGCTCAAAGTACTGATAATTAACTGAGAATAATACATATACTGAAAAAATATGGCATTCGATTTCTGAAGCATGATTGTCTGTCTAAACTGCCTAGAAAGCATAACCTATGAAATACTGGAATTTACACAGCTAGGGTTTCTGGGTATTATACAAGAAACTATGCTAATTCTCCAGGAACATGTAATTGGTACCATAGAAGTTATAACAACTGAATTTCAATAAATCCCTAAGATTTAGGAACCTTAGGTCTGAATAGTTCATGGAGAAACTGAGAAACTGACTGAAATCTAGGGACCTAATGGGTGTAATGAACCCAATAGTGGAATCCCACATACCTGATAAAGAGAACTACGGAGAAATCCCTTGAATTTTGGGGCTGAACTTGAAGAAGACCTCTACTTTTTCTTGAGAGAAAACTATCGCCTCTTTTGTTTTTTTCTTTCTAAGTCTGATGATTTTAGGAGAATAGGTGTTTTAGGTAGTTTTTTTGACTAGTTAATTAGGATTATACGATGTAAAACGACGTAGCTTAGGCCTTAAAAGAGAAAGGAATAGTCCGTACCCCTGGGAAAATTAAAAGAAATTTGCTTAAAATCATGACTCAAGGATCACGACTTGGTTTGACGGACCGTACTCCTGGACGACGACCGTCAATTGAGTCATGGTCCTGCCAAGAAGTCTTGGGGGTTCTCTGATCTGAGGAACTACAACTCTACAGGATAGACCATACTCCTAAATGTCGGTTCATTATGTGACTCATGGTTCCTGGGGCTTGGATTGAGGGTCCGCTGATGACCTATTTCCACGAGTCCTCCGGACGAACCGTGGTTCTGAATGATGGTTCGTCGTGTGACTCGTGGTTGCTGAGCCCTGGACTGATGATCCTATGATGAGGAAAACCACAAATGACAGGACGGATCATGGTTCTCAACTACGGTCCGTGATTTGTCTTGTGGTTCCTGAGACATGAACTGGGGTTCTACTAGAATTGGGACTACGGTTGAGACGACGGACCGTGATTCCAAACTATGGTCCATGATCTTGAACCTTGGTTCCTGGAAACGTAATTTTTTTCTGGTTTTCTGAACTTAGTCTAGGCTTGAAATTTCTGAGGTGTTACATTTTCATCCCAAAGCATTAAGGTAATGATCTTAGACTTTTTCTGAGATTATTTATTGATTATGGATAAGTTTTATGGTAAAAATATGAGAATATTTTGAGGAATCGAGAAAGTATAGTCCTAGGGTTCTTAAAGTAAAAATCTTAATTTGGGGGTCGAATAACAACCTGTTTTAGCTTAATTTTAATGTACGAGTCTGTTTCATTAAATGTAAACATAATTTGAAAGAATATTTCAGATACGACTCTATAGTTTTGAGTGATTTTTTCACCTGATTTTTTAGCTAAAAATAAATATAATAATATAGGTGTCATTGGATTTGTATCCTTATGGAGATTATGTATTTGAATAGATTTTAACCGTTTAGAAGTATTACGATATAAAAAAGTCATAACTTGATACGTGAGCTTTGATTTGAGGCAAGTAGAGATATTTAATTCTTTGTAGTATTGGTTTTGTTGTATTAAATAAAATTAAGGGTAATGGGTAATAAAAAAAATCATATAAATAAGATAACGAGCATTTATAAGGGTATCAGTATCATACTATGCGAAATTGATATAAAACTAATTATCGATTGACAGTATCTCATGAATTGTGATATAATTGAATTATTGAGACGTGATTTGTGTGAACTTGATTGTGATTATTGAAATGATATTATATATTTGATCATAGATATTCATACCATTTTTAGTGTTTCATGATAATTTGTTTATGTTGCCCATTGAGTTATTCATGAAATTCATATTCTTATTATGCCAATGGAGTATGGTTTCGTCAAGTAACATCATGAAAAACCTATAGGATATTATTCTGGCAAGTGGTATTGTGGTTCTTTGTAAAATTCATATTCTTATTATGCCAATGGAAAATATTTTGGCGAGTATTATTGTACCGATAAAAAATAATTTTGGCGAGTGTTATTGTACCAATGAAAAATAGTTCTGGTGGGTATATGAATCTCATGAGTCCCCTTGGGTCCCAACTATTCGATACAAGAAGCGGGTGTATACCAATTTATTTTGATTAGTGCATTGCATTATATTATATTTTATCTCCATTGTACTTCATATTGATTTTTTGTTAGATTATTGAGATGGTAGTGATATTAGTTTGACTTGATATATCTGATGCACATTGTGATATTATCAGTGGTGTAGCTGATTTTGGAAATATACATATTTTAATTGCTTGTTGTGGTGACTTATTTTATGATATAATTAGAATTGTAGTAAAAAAGAGGAACTTTTAAAAAATATCTCGTTATCGATTCTAGAAAGTGCTAGTAATCAAAGCTTATTGAGTACACATATTTTTCGTATTCACTCAATATTTGTTGTACCTTCTTGTGTGTAGGAACTGAGACAAGTACTGAAAATACTAGACTTGTTTCTTGTGTTTGAGGTTGTTGCAGTTATGATCTAGGGTTAGATGATTTATCTTCGACAGTTTTGGATTTTAGACACTCCTTATGTTTTCTATCTTATTTTCTTCTAGAGAGTTATTTTAGTTTTTGTAGACTTATTGTATATTCGTAGATGCTCTTGTACGGGTGTCATCAGATTTTGATGTAGTTTTTATTTTGCCTAATTAATTCCACACTTATAAGAGTTGGTTGTTTACTTTTACATTATATTCATACTATTCAGTTTATTAATTGGTTAATAAGGAAGTGGGGTTTTCCTATGGGGATAATGGGTGCCCGTATGGTCTAATGAGGTTTTGAGTCATGACACATTGCTTTATCTAATGTCGCGATAGAATAAGGCTATATCCGGTCAGATTTAAGGCCACAAATTGACGTACCCTGGCGTGTGTAGTACTGACCATCTCCAGTGCAAATCTAGCTAGGTGAGTGAATTTGATGTTGTACTCTTTAACACTCATTTTATTTTTCTTAAATGTCAAAAATTCTTCAGCCTTTGCATCTTGAATCTCCTCGGGAAAGAAATGATCTAAAAATGCCTCTGTAAATTCCTTACAAACTGGTGGAGATACATCTGCTCCTCTAGAATCTTTCCACATGTCATACCAAGCTGTAGCCACGTCTTTCAGCCGATACACTGCTAACTCAACTGACTCTGTATCAGACACGTGCATGACCCTGAGTATTTTCTGAATCACATCAATGAATCTATGTGGATCCTCAGTGGATTTAGACCCCGTGAAAATAGGAGGGACCATATACAAGAACTCTCAAACATGGGAACCAAATACCTCTCCCTGAAAAGATGTACTGGGTGATGCTACTTCCTATCTCTGAGAGCGAGCAACAACTATCTAGGTGAGCAAATGAATGGCTCCCCTGACATCCTAATCTGAGGGGTCAGAGGGATGAGCTGGAGGCATTGGGCTCTTGTAGGCTCTTCAACTTCTTGTTGTTGTGGATTTGGGATATCTTGTCTAAGATCACCACCCTGGACCTCTGTATGATCCTCAATAATAGGTGGTTGTGTACTAGGACCTGCCTCTGGGGGTGTGGTGAATCGTGGACTAGTCCGAGTCATTTTCTTTACAGGCATCTCTGTAGATAAAAATTAACGCACAAGTCAGAGTAAACTTCTTATAACTCTACTCTATGGAACAATCTAGAACATGAAAGAGGTTCATATTTCCTAAATGTCCAAGAAGCCCCCTACTTATGGATGTGGTGCACAACACATTTATAAGAAATGCACTACTTGACACGGCTTCATAAATAATTCGCTTAGACACTTGAACCTAGGCTCTGATACCAAGTTTGTCACGCTCCAAGTCTGGATGGGATAGACAAATGCCATATATACATATATGTTATGCAGATAATCTATGATAAATGACATATCAAGCATTCATGAACTAGAGACAACTAATAAGGATGATACATGCATATACCCATACTATGTAAATATGTACAACAAAAGAGAGTACTATCTCTAAACTAGATATAGGGGAAATGGAGCTCATCGACTGCTCTGCTGATACATAATAGTACTTACTGGGGAGGTCTCCAACTCTGTGTACCTTGTCCTATATTTAAAAGAATGCAATGTCCCATTTTATAGGGGTGTCAGTATATATATAACATGCACTAGTAAGTAAGGCCGACATAATAACAAGTATAGATAAGATAGCACAGTGAAAGAATTAATAGTGTGCTCAACTGAGATCTACTTGTTCCAGGAGTAACCTATGAAACTCTAAATCATATGGAATCACTCTGAAATTATTATACAAGTGTCTTCTTAGTTCTTTATTAATATGGGATCAAATTATACAATTCTCTGTGGAATCAAGTAACTTAGGTACTTTCAAATAAATAAATGATAGCCTCTGAATATGAGCCTCAAGGGATTTATATCAACTGGATAGCATATGAACTCTGTTATCTCTGAATTTCATATGAAAATGTTAAGTTTTGTAGTCTATAATCTTTGATGGTATCCTATAAAGGCTCAGCTCTGAGGGTCAGCCCACAGGCGGGTACGCCATATATGGCTCTACTCTAAGGATATAGCCATAGTAGGCTAGTACGCCCGTAGGCTCAACTCTGAGGGTCTTTGGTCTCAGCCATGTGCACAAGGCAACGTCATATCATGAGTCATATAAATATAGTATTTATGACCTTCCCCTACCATCGCTTTATTTATATTTTTAACAATTGATGCCATGAGGGCCTATGAATAATTAATTACAAATAAAATTAATTTTACAAATAGCAAGCTCTGAATGATATCTTATAAACTCTGAGTGACCAATGGTAATCTCTAATTAAGTAAATCAACTAGTAAACCTTTCTCTATTTCAAATGAATCATATGGACATGTATTTACTATATAAATGATTAATATTATATGACAAGAGAATTATCTCTAGAGACTTATAACAAATGTACTATATGAGTTCTACGAATACAAATGAAGGCACATATAATACTTTGATGACTATGTGAACACTTTTGAATTGTAGCGATTAGTTCGAATACTCTGAACATATGGACAATGAACAATTGATATGCAGGGATTATAACTATGAAGAGTAGGGAACATAACAACTGAATACCAATCTCTATAAATTAGATAAATGATATAGACCCTTGCAGGGAAACATGTGACGTAGGGTCGTGCCTCATGGCGAAGGAGATTTTAGCCTTACATACCTTTATTTCGAGCTTGAGAAACTTCAGTGGATATTACCTCTTCCTACCAGAAGATAATCTATAAAAAATCAAGTGGTACAATTATTACAAACAGCCCATAAACACAGTCTACACATATCGATAATATATTGCCTATTAGGCGAGCGTCTTGCTTGTCAGACTCTCTTTATAGTTATGGTTATTTCTAATTCCCTTCTCTTATTACAGCCATAAGTTAGATATATATTGGACATATTTATGGCAGCTAATAACCATATGGGATCTGCAAAATAGTCTGCTATAATTAAATGGGCAGCATGTCCATACGATAGTCAAAAACTTGGTGTATCACCACACTCTTCATTTCCAATCCCAAAACAGCCACAACCAACCCCAACTATGAAGTATCCAAACAATATAGACAATAACACATATAATACAGCCACCAAACATTCCAAGAAAATTAGAATAACTCGATGATGTGTCAGCATTCTACGGCACATTTAACTCCTTTAACTAAGAATAATCATAAGTTTTCAAGCAACCGTTGTTAGTTTTGATGGGTTTCATGTTGTATTTGCAGGAAAAGTGAACAAAAATGGACAAGGATGAAAAGTGCTAATAAATTAGGCTTACTATTAATTGTGGAGGATCACCTGACAAGCCACCACACGTGTGATGGGACGTCAGGAAAACCACCAAGCCAAGGAACAACATTGGAGTCCACTGGATAAGGATGACAACCCTCCTGACAGGCCGTCATGAATTTGATGAGTCGTCAAGACAAAACTTCAAGTCTAGCAAAACTGAAGGAAATGCAGGATTGCAATGACGACTCACCTGACGAGTCATCACCCATGTGACGAGCCACCAAACTATCCATCAAGCTGAAGAAAAATGCCCCATTCACTAGTTAAGAGTGACGAGATCAATGACGATCCATCAATGCTATGACGAACTATCACGGAGAATCGTCAAACAAAAGTTGAAAATAGTAAATCACTGGTTAGCGGTGACGGCTCAGGTGACGAGCCATCACAGGCCTGACAAAGCATCAAGGCAACTCGTCAAGACTGACAGCGGGATTCCGAATCTATTTTTGGAACTTTATTTCCTAGACTACTATAAATACACAGTGTTAGGGTTATTTTTTTCATTCATTATAAGATAATATTAGACGTTTTTGAATGAGTTTTGAATGACACAAAGAGGGAAAATGTTACCTTCGTTTTCTTCTTGGGATTTTCATCATTATTGCTTGAATTTTATGAAAGTTTAAATGAAGCTTATGATTTCTATATTGTAAGATCATCTTCTTTATATTATGAATATTATTACTTCTTCTATCGTTGTGCAAGCATGAGTGGCTAAAACTCTCACAACTAGGGTTATGGAAGCCATGGCAAAAGTGATGATATAGATTCTGGGTGATGTTGGGTTCAATTTGTATGTCATTCACGTTGTTAATCTTGTGTGTTTAACATTTTCTAATGGTTGCAAACATTAGAACAATTCTAGGTTTGATTTTCTTGAACTAAGAGATTAAAACCGAGTAAATTAGATTAACAACAAGGATTTAGGATTCTTAACTCCCGTCTAATGATTAATGCTTTAGTGAGATTAATATACTTGATGCTTTGATTGAAATAAGTCATTATATCTTTTCAAGTTCGAGAGAATTGAAAAGAAAATGCTTCTATTTGGTTGAGAAACGCTTAGACGTAAGCATGAATTCAATCACTTCGTGAAAGACATACGAAAAGAACCCGATTGAACTCTAACCCAAACTCGGTACGATGCCATGGTGATCACTCCCCTAGTTCACCTCTCATATTCATTCTTCACTCGTGAAATCCATTGATCATTATTTGAATTGTTTACAATTTGTTCATTTAACCCCCCCCCCAATTACCGAAAATTATTGATTACTAGTCAACTAAGTTACTAACGACTTAATTTTCACCTTATTCCCTGTGAGATCGACCCCAAACTTTGTTGGGTTCTATATTTGACAATGATCGCTTACGCTTCTTAAGTGAGGTGTAATTTGGATGTTATCAAATTTTGGCATTGTCGGTGATTACGGTTGTTCATTATGTCTGGTGTGTTTAGTTGACTCTTAGTCATACTTTCTTGATTTACTTTTATTTGTTGTTTTTTATTGTTATAGGGTACAGAGTTGTGCATGCCAAGTACCCGAAGCTCGGGTGAACCAATATTACCCTACGACCCCAAGCTTGCTAGAACTTTAAGGCAAAACATGAATGCACAACAACAAGAGGCAGCAAGACTCGCTGCAGCTCAGTAGGCCTAGTAGCACTTGAATGCTGATGATATTGAGAATGATGTTGCGTTGGAAGATGAGTCTGCAGTGGGTGATGGTAGAGTGGCGGATAATATTAATTATAATGCTCCTGCCGATCAAAGGCTGCAACAGAGAGGTAGAGGTCGATAGCAGCCAAGGCACTTTGCTTTGGATAATGAGGAGGACCTTGACATGGATGGAGTTGGTGCTACGGGCATCATTGTTCTGCCCCCATTAGCGGTTGGCACTAAGTTCAATATCACCAGCACGATGATCCAATTACTTAATCTGAAGGAACTATTTCGTGGCGTGTCTGGTGATGACCCCAACAAGTATCTGATGAATTTTGTGGGGATCTGCAAATCATTTGAACTGCCGATGTGAGCCAAACAGCTATCAAGCTTAGGTTGTTCCCATTGTCTCTATCTGATGAGGCAACACTATGGTTGACAGAGCTAACTCTGAATTCTATAACAACCTGGGGTGAGTTGAAAGGAGTTTTCCTAGAAAGGTTCTTTCCTCCCTCCAGGATGATACAGTTGAGGGACGAGATTAGAAATTTCAGGTAGCAACCTTATGAGGCTTTACATGAAACCTGATCGAGGTTTAAGAAAATGTTAACTCAATGACTGAACCACCAATTAACAGATAACTTTTTGATGTAGACCTTCTACAGAGCGCTGAATTCGACTACCAAGCCGACACTTGATAATGCTGTAGGTGAAGCATTTATGGGGCTCACTTTTATAGAGGCCACTACTATTCTGGACTGGCTCACCAAAACAAATAGAGCCTGGCATACGCGAGATACATAAGTAGTTGCTAGTACTTATGATGTTGGTATGCCAGCTGAGAAGCGTAGAAAAGAGGAAGAGCGGGACCAAGACATGCCCCATTTGAAGACACAAAAGGACCTAATGACTAAACATTTGTTGTCAGGAGCAATTGAGAAAGTGAAAGTCGTTGGTTCCCAAGGTAGAGCAGCTGAGTCAGAGTTCGATAAGGAAGCAAATTATTAGGGGGTTTTCAGGCCTATAACACCTCAGAAATCAAACCAGCTATCTAAGTTGAAATCTCAGAAAAATTTCATGTTTCAGGAATAACGGGTCCAAACCATGGATCGTGGTTCTAACCACGGGTCGTGGAATAGAACCGTGATTCCCTTTGGTTGATTCAGTCTCTGGTCTAGAACCGTGAGTTATTTCTATGGACCATGGTTCTAACCATGGGTCATGGAATAAAACTGTGATTCTCTTTGGTTGATTCAGCCTTTGGTCTAGAACCATGAGTTGGTTCTATGAACCGTGGTTCAAAGCATGGGTCCGTCCTGTCCACTCGTGGAACTCAGATCAGAGGGTTGGCAAGTCCCTCTGAAATTATGACTCAATTCTATGACTCATCATCCAAACGATGAACCATAGTCCTGACTCGTGGTTTGACCAAGGACCGGCTAGGTCCCCAGGAACCATGACTCCAAATGACGATTTGTCGTTCATTCTATGGGTCTGTCCTATTGACCCATAGAAGTGCTTCTGCAGCCTGACTAGTTGGCCAAAAACCATGAGTTGGAACCATGGGTCATGGTCCAAACGACAATCCGTAGAATTGACCCGTGGTCCCTGAAACCGACCATTTTTCCAAATTTTCTTAAATATGTCCCAGGGATATTTTAGTCATTACCCACCCTTTTAACACCTAAATGATGTCATTTTAAGTATTTTAAGAAGGGTTTTCACCCTCATTAGCCTACGTTCCTTCTCATTACTTTGATCTTCTCCCAAAGAGGGAAATTTTTCTCCAAGTTTCAAGTCTCAAGCTCCAAGTTCAAGCCTCCTAAGTCTTTCAAATTCAAGTGGGTTATCTTCAATCAAAGTATGTGGTTATTTAACAATGGGTTCCTTTCACCCTTGTGCCCAAAACCCCAATTCTTATTTTAAATCATGAGCTTGTGAAATTAGGGTTTTGATCTAAATTGGCGAAAACTTATGAAATCAGTTTCTATGCTTAAATTCATGGTTTCTTATTGCTTAATTATGATTTGATTATGATTCCTTCATTGGTTTTAAAATCCCAAGCTCTAAATTTGATTTCTAGCATGATTCCATTGAATTGCATGTCTTCAAGAGAAATTTGACATGATTAGATATCATGACCTTGTGTATTTTATGAAATTACATGCCCAATTCTTCAAGTTTGAATTTAGAAAGGAAATGCATGATTTGAATTATGGCTATGTTAAGTCTTTAGATGTATGCGTTGAACTGCATGGCATTCAGATATGTCTTATTGTTTTTCAATGGTTTTGACATCAGATATGTCACCAGTTATGATCAGTTTTAGCATTAGATATGCCCCAGTATTATATGAACTAAAAGTATGTTTTGGGAGTAGTATTTAGCATCGAGTTGGACCAAGTGAGAGTACCCTTAGTCCCAAAACTACGTGCCCCCGTAGGTTTACAAGTCCCCTCTATTGGGCATCAGTTTTAGTGATCACGCCACAGTCATGCCTTTATACCCTGGCAAGGTATATAGGGTCCTCTCTATGGGGCGTATACATCGGATTCCATGTAGTTCACATGGTCTATGTCGGTTAGAGAACCTTCCACAGAAACAATTTATGATTTAAAAATGTACTTGACTCTTATTCAGATTTCAGACTCTTATTTATGATCATGTTTCCAGTTTATGGTGTTTTATAGAGTCATTTGCATCCAATTTTACTTTTAAAGTATGATTTCAATTGTTAAAGCATACTCAACATATTTAAAATTGTTTATCATGTTCATGCAACGCTCATATACTTGGTATATCCTATAGTACTGACGCATATCGTGCGTTGCATCCTTTGATAATGCAGATTCAGGATTCCCTTCCCAGGAACGTGGCTAGAGCTTCTAGGCCACTCTATCTGTCAGTTGTTGGTGAGTCCTCTTAGGTCGAGGACTAGTCATGTTATTAGCTTATGTTAGCTTTTCATTTTCGTACTTCGAGTTAGCTAGGGTCTTGTCCTAGGGTCTTGTCCTAGAAACTCTTTATGTCATAAGTTGAGGCTTTTCAGACATAGATAGTATTTGAGTCTTTTTTTTGGATCTTGTATGCCTATTTGACTTGATTATCCATTTATGCTATTTCGACTTTATCTATTATGCTTCCTCTTATTTTTTGTTACGCTTGAGAATGCTATGACCAAGGGTTAGCTTGGGGCACTTGTGGTCCCAAGTCTCGTGTTACATCTAGGGGGTAACCTCGGGGTGTGACAAACTTGGTATTAGAGCCTCAGGTTCAAGAGTCCTAGGATGTCTGAAAGCCGCATCGAGTAGGGTCTCTTACATGTGTGTGAAGTGCACCACTCATATGAGAGGAAAGTTATTAGGTGTCTTAGAAACTTCACTTCTTTCATGATCACCTCGTGCGATAGAGCTTAACTCTAATGTTCCTCTAATCCTTATCTTGTATGTTTCAGATTATGCCTCCTCGACGTGCTATGCCTCCCCGAGCCGCTTGGAATGTTGTTCCTCCCATTCTGGTCCCCGATGTCATGAATGAGGAGTTTAGAAATGTCATCCATTTGCTAGCCCAGACTTTGGCCACTCAGGCCAATCAGTAGGCTCATGCCCCAGTCCACCCTCTAGGTGGGGTAGCAGCCCAAGTTCGTTACTTCGTCCGGATGAACCCACCCAAATTTTGGGGTTCGAAAGTGAGTGATGACCCTCTCAACTTTATTGATGAAGTGAAGAAGATCTTCAAAGTTATGCAAGTTGTTGGGGTTGATTGTGTTGAGCTTGCATCCTATCTACTCAAGGATGTAGCTCATATTTGGTTCACGCAATAGAAGGAGGCTAGGGTGAGGGATGCGGTCCCCATGACTTGGGAATGTTTTGAGAGGGCCTTACTTTATAGGTTCTTCCCCCGAGAGTTGAGGCAAGTGAAGGTGAAGGAATTTGTAAACTTGAGACAGGAGTCGATGTCGGTTCAAGAGTATAGTCTGAAATTCACTCAGTCATCTAGATATGCTCCCTCCATGGTAGCGGACCCGCATGATCAAATGAGCAAGTTCATATATGGAGTTTCTGATATGGTGAAGAAAGAGTGTAGGTATGCCTTGTTGATGAGTGATATGAACATTTCCTGACTCATGCCCATTAATTGAGGGTGACAAGCTTAGGGAGATTGCAAGGGAGAACTAAAGAGCTAGATCTGAGGGTTCGGGATTTAGCCATCAGAAGTCTGGGGGCAAACATCGCTCTTTCATTCAGAAGAGATCATCAGGTCCCATGCATTCTTCTGCCAGTACTCCTTCTCAGGCCTCCAGGCCCCGCCATGATCAGTCCAGGAGAGGTGCAGGCTCTTATGCATAGGGTGGTGGTGCAAAGGGGCCTTCTTTCCCCATTTGTACCAAGTGTGAGAAGAATCACCCTGGTGAGTGTTTGGCTGGTACAAAGGGTTGTTTTGGGTGTGGTCAGACTGGGCATTGTATCAGGGATTGCTCTTCAGCTAGGAAGGGACAGGGACGTAGGACTCAGCCTACCCCAGCAGCTTCAGGAGGTAGACCAGCCCAGCAGGGCGCAGCTTCTAGTTCTGGCGGTCAGCGCTAGAACTGTATTTATGTTATGTCCTCCCATCAAGATCAGGAGAGTTCTCCAGATGTGGTTATTGGTATGTTGAAAGTCTTCTCTCTTGATATGTATGCTTTATTGGACCCCGGTGCCTCCTTATCTTTTGTAACCCCTTATGTTGCTTGTAAGTTTGAGATTTGTCTGGATCAGCTTTTAGAACCCTTTTGTGTATATACTCATGTTGGTGAGTCAGTCCTAGCCAAAAGAATCTACCAAATTTGCCCTATCTCAGTTCTTTATAGAGTCACTTCAGCGGATCTAGTAGAGTTGGAGATGACGGATTTTGATGTTATCCTTGGTATGGACTAGTTGTATGCATGTTATGCCTCTATTGATTGCCGTACTCATGTTGTTAGTTTCAAGTTTCCTAATGAACCTATTTTAGAATGGCAAGGTAGTCCCCCTTCCTCAAAAGGTCGTTTTATATCTTATCTTAAGGCTAGGAAGATGGTTTCAAAGGGGTATGTTTATCACATAGTGCGGGTTATGGACACGAAGTCCGAAACCCCATCCCTTCAGTCTATTCCTATTGTGAATGAGTTTCCAAAAGTTTTTCCCGAGGATTTGCCCGAAGTCCCTCCTGAGTGGGAGATAAACTTTAGTATAGATCTTCTCCCAGATATGAATCCTATCTCTATTCCTCCCTATAGAATGGCTCCCGTGGAACTCAAGGAGTTGAAAGATCAGTTGAAGGATCTTTTTGATAAAAGTTTCATCAGGCCTAACATTTCTCCATGGGGTGCCCCAATTTTATTTGTTCGAAAGAAAGATGGTTCTCTTAGAATGTGTATTGACTACCGTCAGTTGAACAAGGTCACAATCAAGAATAAATAACCTATTCCTAAGATTGATGACTTGTTCGATCAGCTTCAGGGTGCTAGTTTCTTCTCCAAAATTGACCTTAGATCCAATTATCATCAGCTTCATGTTAGAGAGTGTGATATTCTGAACACAGCCTTCAAGACTCGGTATGGTCATTATGAATTTATTGTGATGTCTTTTGGTCTAACAAATGCTCCTGTAGCTTTTATGGATTTGATGAACCGTGTGTTCAAGCATTATTTGGATATGTTTGTGATTGTTTTCATTGATGATATCCTCATTTACTCTCAGAGTGAGGAGGAGCATGCGACCATTTGAGAGTTGTGTTGCGAACTCTCAAGGACCGGTAGTTATTTGCTAAGTTCAGCAAGTGTGAGTTTTAGATGCAGATTGTTGCTTTTCTGGGTCATATTGTGACTAAAGATGGTATCCAGATTGATTCTCAAAAGATAGAGGCAGTAAAGAACTGGCCTAGACCTACTTCCCCGTCTGATATTAGGAGCTTTTTGGGTTTGGTTGGTTACTATAGGAGGTTTGTGGAAGGATTTTCTTCCATTGCTGCCCCTTTGACCCGATTGACTCAGAAGAAGGTAAAATTTCAGTGGTCTAACTTGTGTGAGAAGAAATTTCAGGAATTGAAGACTAGATTGACTACAGCTCCAGTGTTAGCTCCACCCGAGAGCCTAGATGATTTTGTTGTGTATTGTGATTCTTCTAGGATTGGTTTAGGTTGTGTTTTGATGCAGCGTGGTAAGGTGATTTCTTATGCTTCGAAACAACTTAAGACTCATGAGAAGAATTATCCTACTCATGATCTTGAGTTGGCCGCCGTGGTCTTTGCTTTGAAGATTTGGAGACATTATTTGTATAGGGTGTATGTGGATGTATTCACCGATCATAAGAGTCTTCAGTATGTGTTCACTCAATAGAAATTGAATTTGTGACAAAGGAGATGGCTTGAGCTTCTTAAGGATTATGACATGAGTGTGCTTTACCATCCGGGTAAGGCCAATGTAGTGGCGGATGCTTTGAGTAGACTATCCATGGGAAGTGTGACTTCTGTTGAAGATGGGAAGAAGGAATTGGTTAAAGAGGTTCATAGGCTTTCTCGGTTTGAGGTTCGCCTTATGGACTCAACAGAAGGTGGTGTGATTGTACAAAATGGTGCTGAATCATCCTTGGTAGTTGAGGTAAAGGCAAAGCAAGATAAGGATACCATTCTACTTTAGCTTAAGGGTGCAGTTCATCAGCAGCGGGTGGAGGTTTTCTCCCAAGGGGGAGATGGTGTGCTTCATTATCAGGGTCTCTTATGTGTGCCAGATGTAGATGGGTTGAGACAGCAGATTCTAGTTGAGGCTCATAGTTCTACATATTCCATTCATCCGGGTGCTACTAAGATGTACCGTGATCTATGGGAAGTCTTTTGGTGGAATGGTATGAAGAGGGATATATCCGGGTTTGTGGCTAAGTGTCCCAACTATCAACAAGTAAAGGTGGAGCATCAAAGGCCGGGTGGCATGATCCAAGATATTGACCTTCCCACTTGGAAATGGGATGTAATCAATATAGACTTTATTACTGGTTTGCCTCATACTCGAAGGAAACATGATTCCATTTGGGTGATTATCGACCAGATGACCAAGTCATCCCACTTCTTGGCTGTTAAGACTACTGATTCAGCAGACGATTATGCCAGACTCTACATCCTGGAGATAGTTCGATTTCATGGTGTTCCCTTATCTATCATTTCTGATAGAGGTCCTCAGTTTACATCTCAGTTTTGGAGATCATTTCAGAAAGGTCTTGGTACCCAGGTGAAGCTTAGCACAACTCTTCACCCTCAGACAGACGGCCAGGTAGAGCGCACTATTCAGACTTTGGAGGATATGTTGAGAGCGTGTGTGATCGACTTCAAAGGTAATTGGCATGATCACTTACCTCTTATCGAGTTTGTCTACAATAACAACTTTTACTCTAGCATCCAGATGGCTCCATATGAGGAACTTTATGGCTGGAGATGTAGGTTTTCTATTGATTGGTTTGAGGTAGGTGAGGAAGCCTTGATTGGTCCAGATTCGGTTTATGAGACTATGGCAAAGTTTAGCTTATTAGGGAAAGGTTAAATACCGCTCAGAGTCGACAGAAATCTTATACGGATGTGAGGAGAAGGGAGTTGGAATTTGAAGTTGATGATTGGGTTTTCCTAAAGGTGGCACCCATGAAGGGTGTGATAAGATTTGGCAAGAAGGGGAAGATTAGTCCCCATTTTATAAGTCCTTATCGGATTCTGAGAAAGGTTGGTAAGGTTACTTATGAGTTGGATTTTCCATAAGAGTTGGAAGGGGTTTATCCCGTTTTCCATGTTTCCTTGTTGAAGAAGTGTGTTGGTGATCTAAGCTTGATTGTCCCTTTGGAGGATGTGGGTGTGAAGGATAGTCTCACCTATGAGGATGTTCTCGTAGAGATCCTTGATCGTCAGATTCGGAGGTTGAGAAATAAAGAAGTTGTTTCGGTAAAAGTTCTTTGGAGAAATTAGCTTGTTGAAGGAGGTACTTGGGAAGTGGAAGAGGCCATGAAGGCCACATATCCCCATCTCTTTCCTTACGAGTCAGTTCCAGCTTGAGGTACTAGTTTCCTCATTAGTATGTCCCTCCGATTCTATTCCACTAGTTCCTCTCAGGATTCTAGCATGCATCCATGTTTTACGAAGTTAGTTTATCATGTTTTCAAGTTGAAAAGTTCAGTTTTTATGTTTACTCTTTGATTTCCATGTTCTCTTACTGGTTGGGTTGTTTTCTCTTCAGTTTTACCTTGTTTAGTCTTTATTCGAGGATGAATGATCCCAAGGGAGAGATATTGTAACACCCCAGAAATCAAACCATCTATCTAAGTTAAAATCTCAGAAAAATTTCATGTTTCAGGAATGACGGGTCCAAACCGCAAACTGTGGTTCTAACCACGGGTCGTGGAATAGAACTGTGATTCCCTTTGGTTGATTCAGCCTCTGGTATGGAACCATGAGTTGGTTCTACGGACCGTGGTTCAAACCATGGGTCCGTCCTATCCACTCATGGAACTCAGATCAGAGGGTTGGCAAGTCCCTCTGAAATGATGACTCAATTCTACGACTCGTCATCCAAATGACAAACCATAGTCTTGACCCATGGTTTGACCAACGACCAGCTAGGTCCCCAGGAACCACGACTCCAAATGACGATCCGTCATTCATTCTATGGGTCCGTCCTGTTGACCCATAGAAGTGCATCTGCAGCCTGACTAGTTGGCCAAGAACCACGAGTTGGAACCATGGGTCGTAGTCCAAACGACGACCCGTAGAACTGACCCGTGGTCCCTGAAACTAACCATTTTTCCAGATTTTCTTTAATATGTCCCAGTGGTATTTTAGTCATTATCCACCCTTTTAACTCCTAAATGATGTCGTTTTGACTATTTCAAGAAGGGTTTTCACCCTCATTAGCCTAAAATCCTTCTTATTACTTCTATCTTCTCCCAAAGAGGGAAATTCTTCTCCAAGTTTCAAGTCTCAAGCTCCAAGTTCAAGCCTCCTAAGTCTTTCAAATTCAAGTGGGTTATCTTCAATCAAGGTATGTGGGTATTCAACAATGGGTTCCTTTCACCCTTGTGCCCAAAATCCCAATTCTTATGTTAAATCATGAGCTTATGAAATTAGGGTTTTGATCTAAATTGGGAAAAACTTATGAATTCAGTTTCTATGCTTAAATTCATGGTTTCTTATTGCTTAATTATGATTTTATTATGATTCCTTCATTGGTTTTAAAAGCCCAAGCTCTAAAGTTGATTTCTAGCATGATTCCATTGAATTGCATGTCTTCAAGAGAAATTTGACATGATTAGATATCATGACCTTATGTATTTTATGAAATTGCATGCCCAATTCTTTAAGTATGAATTTAGTAAGGAAATGCATGATTTGAATTATGGCTATGTTAATTCTTTCGATGTATGAGTTGAATTGCATCGCATACAGATATGTCTTATTACTTTTCAATGGTTTTGACATCAGATATGTCACCAGTTATGATCAGTTTTGGCATCAGATATGCCCCAGTATTATATGAGCTATAAGTATGTTTTGGGTATAGTATTTAGCACCTAGTTGGACTGGGTGAGAGTACCTTTAGTCCCAGAACTATATTCACCTATAGGTTTACAAGTCCCCTCTGTTGGGCATCAGTTTAGTGATCACGCCACAGTCATGCCTTTATACCCTGGCAAGGTATATTGGGTCCTCTCGATGGGGCTTATACATCAGATTCCATGTTGCTCACATAGTCTATGTCAGTTATAGAACCTCCCACAGAAACAGTTTATGCTTTAAAAATGTACTTGACTCTTATTCAGATTTCAGACTGTTGTGTATGATCATGTTTCCAGCTTATGGTTTTTTATAGAGTCATTTGCATCCAGTTTTACTTTTAAAGTATGATTTTAATTGTTAAAGCATACTCAGCATGTTTTAAACTTTTTATCATGTTCATGCATCGCTCATATACTAGGTACATCCTATAGTACTAACGCATATCCTGCGTTGCATCCTTTGATGATGTAGATTCAGGAGTCCTTTCCCAGGCACGTGGCTAGAGCTTCCAGGCCACTCTATCTGTCTGTTGTTGGTGAGTCCTCTTAGGTTTAGGACTAGTCATGTTATTATCTTGTGTTAGCTTTTCATTTACTTACTTTGAGTTAGCTAGGGTCTTAATCTAGCAACTCTTTATGTCATAAGTAGAGGCTTTTCAGACATAGACCGTATTTGAGTCTTTTTTGGATCTTGTATGCCTATTTAAATTGATTATCCATTTATGCTATTCCGACTTATCTATTATACTTCCGCTTATCTTTTGTTATGCTTGAGAATGCTATGACCAAGGTTTAGCTTGGGGCACTTATGGTCCCAAGTCTCGTGTTACGTCTAGGGGGTAACCTCGGGGCGTGAAAAGGCCAATGGCCAAGGAAACCAAGGTTGGAATTACCAAAAGGACAACTATTATGAGAAGGCTGGGTACAAAGAGCGAGATCAAGGAAGCTGGAAAAATAAAGCTGATAGAGGTGGGTTGTATGTACTACCTGGGAATCGAGAAAGAGCTTGTAATGAGGCAGGGATGTCCAAAATGGAGAACATGATGGCCAAAGTATTGTTGAAAGTTGAATTGACTGACTCCAAAGTGAATGAGATGAAAACTGAATTATCATCTATGAGTCATTTGGTAGATTCATATTCCACTTCGATCAAGCAGTTGGAGCAACAAATGAGTCAAATCTCGGCATCCCTAAATCAAAGAAGACTGGTACCTTGATGAGTGACATCATACAAAACCCAAGGAATGATGGGAATTGTATGGCGATCATTACGAGAAGTGGTAAAACATTATTGGAATCATATCCGGTAAATCAGACTCAGGAAGGTGATGTTGCTGATGATGATGATCTAGTAGATGATGAGAATGTAGTTGATGAGAGTGTGGGTGTATCTGTTGAAAAATCATCATGATAGAGGATGCTACTCACGTGCTTAAGGAGAAAAACAAGGAAGTTGAAAAACTTCCAACACAAATACCAAAGCTTCCTCCTCCATTCCCTTATAAGATCAACAAAAAGGTGGAAGACGGCAAGTTCCACAAATTCATTGCTATGTTGAAGCAAATATCCGTAAACATCACTTTGTGGATTCAGTTGAACAGATGCCCGGTTATGCCAAGTTCATGAAGGACTTGATCACTAAGAAGAGTTCAGTAAGTTTTGAATCAGAAGATAACCTCCATTATTGCAGCACAATCTCGTCAAGGTTGTTGGTCCAAAAGAAAGAGGATCCTGGTGCCTTTACTATTCCCTGCACCATTGGGGAGTTTAATTTTGCTAAGGCACTTTACAACCTGGGAGCTAGCATAAATGTGATTTCGTTAGCTATTTATCAGCAGTTGGGCTTGGGAGCCCCCAAACTGACTACTATGAGGTTACTGATGGCAGATAGATTGGTTAAACGACCAGTGGGTATATTATACGATGTGCTTATGAAGGTTGGAAAGTTCATATTTCTGGCAGACTTCGTAATCTTGGATTGCGAGGTAGATTTTGAACTGCCCATTATTTTGAGGCGACCCTTCTTAGAAACCAGAAGAGTATTGGTGGATATGGAGAGAAACGAGTTGACTTTCAGGTTGAACAATGAAAGAGTTAAGTTCAATGTGTGCAAATCAATGAAGAAACTGAGAGACATGAGTGTCGTCTCGTTTATTGATGTAGTTGTTGATTCTCATGTGGAAGTATCTGTTGAGGAGAGATTTGTTGTGGAGACTTTGGCAGTAGTTATGATGAACTTCGATGATGATGACATCGAGTATTATGAGGAAACTGTAAATGCTTTGGTAGGAATGGTGTCATATTCCTACGCCCCAAAGAAATTAGATCTTGACTTGAAAAACCGACTGACACCTCCTGTAAAGCCGTCTATTGAAGAGGCGCTGGGGGGTAGAGTTGAAAGAATTGTCGGGACATCTGAGGTATGCATTTTTGGGTTATAATTACACATTACCCATGATTATTGTAGCAGATCTTGTGGAAGGGTAGGTTGAGGCCTTATTGTCCATATTGCGGAGGTACAAAAGAGCTATAGGCTGGACCATTGCAGATATCATCAGCATCCCACCAGGTATCTGTACTCATAAAATACAGTTGGAAGATGATTGTACACCAACCACTGAGCATCAACGAAGGCTGAATCCGTCGATGCAAGAAGTGGTGAAGAAGGAAATAATTAAATGGCTCGATGTTGGAGTGGTGTACCCAATTTCTGACAGCAAATGGGTAAGCCCGATTCAATATGTCCCCAAAAAGGGAGGTATGACCGTGGTGGCAAATAAGAAAAATGAGTTGGTTCCATTAAGACCAGTCACAGGGTGGAGAGTCTGTATGAATTACCAGAAGATCAACTCCTGGACTCTGCAAGATCACTTCCCCATGACCTTTATGGATCAGATGCTTGACAGATTGGCCGGCAAAGGCTGGTATTGCTTTTTGGATAGATATTAGGGGTACAACCAAATATCCATCACACCGGAGGATCAAGAGAAAACCACTTTCACCTGTCTGTATGGAACTTTTTTCTTCAGACGCATGCCTTTTGGCTTATGTAATTCTCCTGCAACATTCCAGAGATGCATGATGTCTATCTTTTCTGATATGGTTGAGGATAAATTGGAAGTCTTCATGGACAACTTCTATGTGGTGGGTGATACATTTGAAGATTGCTTCGCTAATCTGGGTCAAGCATTGCAGAGATATGAAGATGCAAACCTTGTTCTCAACTGGGAGAAATTCCACTTCATGGTAAAAGAAGGCATAGTGTTGGGACACAAAATATCTTTGAGAGGTCTTGAGGTGCATAGAGCAAAGATTGAAGTTATCGAGAAACTACCTCCACCCATCTCAGTAAAGGGTGTTAGGAGCTTTCTTGGTCTTGCTGGATTCTATAGAAGATTTATTAAAGACTTCTCCAAGATTGCTAACCCACTGTGTAAGTTGCTAGAGAAGGAGGCAAAGTTTGTGTTCAACGAAGATTGTTTGAAGGCATTTGAGTGCCTGAAAGAGAAGTTGGTGGGTGCGCCTATTATAGTTGCCCCAGATTGGTCCAAACCATTCGAGGTAATGTGTGATGGAAGTGGTGTTGCGCTTGGATCTGTCCTGGGCCAGAAAAGAGACAAACTTTTTCACCCTATTTATTATGCTAGTAAGGCATTGAATAGGGCACAAAAGAACTACACGGTGAAAAAGAACTACACGGTGACAAAGCAAGAGCTTCTAGCAGTTGTGTACGCCTTTGAAAACTTTATAGCATATTTACTTGGCACAAGAGTAGTGGTGCACACAGACCATGCGGCTTTGAGGTATTTAATGGCAAAGAAGGATGCAAAGTCTCGACTAATCTGATGGGTATTATTGTTGCAGAAATTTGACTTTGAAGTCAAAGACCGAAAGGTGTGTGAGAACCAAGTGGCAGATCATCTCTCAAGGCTCGAGAATGAAGAGAAAGTGGTAGATGAGCTGGAGATTGATGATGCATTCCCGGATGAGTATATGTTGGCTTCTTCCCTCGATATGGTGCCATGGTACGCTGATTTTGCCAATTATTTGGTAAGTGACTTGATGCCAGAAGATATGAATTTCCACCAGAGGAAGAAATTCCTGCATGATACAAGTAAGAATTACGGGGATGAGCCTTATCTCTTCTGGTTGTGTGCTGACAGTATAATCAGTAGGTGCGTACCGGAGGTTGAAATGACAAGCATTCTACAAGCTTGCCATTCGTCCCCAGTTGGAGGTTATCATGTAGGTGATAGAACTGCCCAGAAAATTGTATTGTGTGGGTATTACTGGCCAACGATTCATAAAGATGCACATGAATTTGCCAGATCTTGTGACCAATGCCAAAGACGAGGAGCAATATCTCAGAGGAAAGAATTTACAATGTCCACAATCCTGGAGGTCGAGTTGTTTGAGGTGTGGGGCATAGATTTTATGGGCCCATTTGACAGTTCTTATGGTAACCGTTACATCTTGGTAGCGGTTGATTATGTTTCAAAGTGGGTAGAAGCGGTCACTTTGGCCGATAATGAAGGGAAGAGTGTGGTGGCTTTCTTAAAGAGAAACACCTTTGCTCGGTTTGTCACTCCACGCACAATTATAAGCGATGGAGGGTCATATTTTTGCAATAAAGTGTTTCGTGTTGCTCTGGATAAGTATGGTGTAAAGCAACATAAATTGGCCACTCCGTATCACGCACAAACGAGTGGACAAGTTGAAGTGTTAAACCGTGAAATCAAGAAAATATTGGCAAAGTCACTAAATGTCAATCAGAGAGATTAGGAAAGGAAGCTTGATGACGCACTTTGGGCATACCGAACAGCGTTCAAAATGCCAATAGGTATGTCCCTGTACCAACTTGTTTTTGGTAAAGTTAGTCACTTACCTATTGAACTTGAGCACAAATCCCTTTGGGCGCTCAAGAAATTGAACCTTAGTTGGAAGGATGCATCGGAGTTAAGGTTGGAGCAGTTGAATGATATGGACGAGTTCCGGTTGTGGGCTTACGAGAGATCCGCTCTCTACAAAGAGCGAATGAAGTTGTATCATGACTGGAGGATTGAGAAGAGGGAGTTCAAAGTTGGGGACTTGGTATTGTTTTTCAACTCTAGGTTCAAACCATTTCCCGAAAAACTCAAGTCCAAATGGTCTGGGCCATTCAAAGTAAATCAAGTGTTCCCATCCGGAGTTGTTGAGCTTGAAAACAAGGATGGAGAACGTTTCAAAGTTAACGGGCAGAGAGTGAAGTAATATATCAGCCTCTCGGAGGAGGTAAACAAATTGTATGTGGTTTATCTTGATGAAGTCTGAGTAATCAAGATACCCGCGTCGTGTTGCGACATTAAATCAGGTGTTGTATGGGAGGCAACCCATATATTATTGTGTATTATTACCTTAGAGTAGTTAGTTTTGTTGGAATTTGTTAATGTGTTTGCTGAGTGTGCAGGAAAAGAAGAGGTAGAAGTGAAGGCGGTGGTCTATTTAAGAGTGACGACTCGTGTGGTGGGTCGGCATAGGGGTGATGAATCGTCACTTAAACCGTCACAAATTGAAAAAAAAAATTGGGTTCTTTTTAAAAGTGATGGCTCATGTGATGAACCTCCAAGTATGTGACGACCCGTCACACAAACCGTCAACATAAGCCCCAAGTTGTGACTCCACTTTTTAGTGGCGATGGCTCATGTGACGAGCCGTCATATAAGCCATCACGAACGTGCTCCAATTGGACATCACTGTTTAAGCATGATGGCTTCCGTGATCCAAGATAAGGCTGCGTACAATAGACCCTTGTGGTCGGGCCCTTCCCCGGACCCTGCGCATAGCGGGAGCTTTAGTGCACCGGGGTGCCCTTTTTTTTATCATTAATCAAATACCAAAAAGGATTGGCAAAGTTCTAATGAACACAAAGTGTTCGATTAAATGCCTCAAAGAGGAAAAGTGTGCCTAGTCAGTGGTGATGGTTTGCCTGACGTCTCGTCAAGCCCATGGGTGAGATCCGAATATCCTGACCAACTAGCACCACAAGATTCCAACAATAGCAAAAATCAATGTTAGTGGTGACGGTTGGTGTGATGATCTGTCACACATGTGACGACTCGTCACCCAAACCGTCATTAGAAAGTCAATTAGAAAGTGCCATTGTTTAGGCTGACGATTGGCCTGATGGGATGTCACACATGTGGCGACTCGTCAGACGAGCCATCATCCCTAAACAGTGAATATTTTCTTCTGTATTTTATTTTTCCCATGTGTTCTAAACCTTTTTCCCTTGAAGGTACATGGCTCCTAAACCACAACCAAGTCGTGGCCGAGCACAAAAATGAAAAGAAAGGCCAGCCCCGACACAGGGATTAGTAGATGAATCGGACAGCGAAGCGGAAGAAGTTGAGGCACCTGCCTATCAAACAAGGTTGTCCAAAAAGAAAAAAACCCAAGTCTCCCAGTCTGAAGAGGAGAGTGGGTCATCTAGCGACGGGTCAGGGAGTGCGAGTGGTAGTGAAGGGAGTGAGAGCTCCAGTTTTATCCCAGAGTATGAGAGTGGTACTGAGGCCACTAAGAACCTAGAGAAGGCACCCATTGACACCAGTACCTACAGGTGAAAAACTGCCAATGTTAGAGAATCAATTATGTGGGAGATCGAGGGTGTCAGGAAACATTATCTAGAGGGCCTTCTCCCAACAAATCAAAGGAGCCATCAGAGACCGATTGTTGAAGAGGTGCAAATTGTGACCTCTGACTTACCTGAGTACCCCATTATCCAAACTCGATTTCAAAGGTACCAGCTAGAGTGGATGAGCAGGACTCCTGGAACATACTACCCAGAAATTATGTGTGAATTCTACGCCAGCTATTTGGTTTGTCTGGGTAAAATGGTAGAGAAAGGGAAGAAGCTTAGGGACACTGCAATAAGGACAAATTCATTGTCCGGGATCATCAGGTGGATCTTTCTGCAAGGACAATTAACAGAGTCCTCTTTGGTCCAGAATACACACCTCCAGTCGATATGCCTGAGCTTCTAGACAAAATGAGCACAACAACGGAGCAAAGGTCGTGGCTAGCTCGCATGCTAACCGAGGATTCACCACCATGGCTACTAAATTCAAGGGAAAGAATATTAAAGCAGTCATTGTGAGGTACAGGTTGTTACCCACTGGTGGTGATGCTAATTTAGATGAAGCGAGAGCAGTTCTAGTGGTGGGTTTGATGGTTGGATATGACATAGACTTTGGAAAGGTGATTGCGGATGAGATGCATCTCCGAGCCACCAAGATCACTTCTTTACTGCCATTCCCATGCCTAGTTATTGAGCTTTGCAGACTTACAGAGGTGCCAATACTAAATGACATCGACAAAGAAATGAAAGCCACTTCCAAGCAAAATATTGATAGATCAAGGGATGACACAAAGTTCGAATTAAGGGTCCATAAGTCACAAGCTTTTGAGGCTGCAACTCCGAGTACATCTGAAGCAACTGACACCCCTTCAGGTATGAAGTTACCTCTGGCTATTTTTGAACCTCAGATGGCACAGACCACTAGAGCTACTACTGAAAGCTCAGACACGGCCTCGAGACCCCATTTACTACCAGAATACCATTTGAATCGTTAGAATTTTGCAAAAATGGTGCAAAAACAAAAGCAGCTTGATAAGCAGATTGAGGCGTGGACTGGCTTGTTCAAGCCAATGATTGATGTGGCTATTCAGGAAGCATTGAAACCATTTGAGGGGTTACGTGCAAGAATCGACGCTATGGAGACCCGGATGGATGCTAGGCTGAATGAAATGAGCATCCCGGACCTAGCAAAGTTTGATGATGATTTGAAAAAGGTAAAGGTTGATATCACCGTTCTTCAGCAAGGGCAAGGGCCCTATCCTCAGATGTCAGATTTTGTGGAATTAGAGGAAGTCGCCACAATAGTGGATTTGATGGGTAGACCGTTGATGATAAATGAACCCAAGTCGGGTGAAGGTGAGGAGAAAAGATCAAGAAGGAGAAAGCATAAGAAGAAATCAGCAGAAGATGTAGACCTTGAGGCTGCAAGGCGGCAGTCTATTCTTGATGAGTGACTACGACAGGAGAGAGTGAGTGCTCAAGTGGGTGGGGCATCCTCTAGTGAAGTACTGAAGTCCGAAGAGACTGCGTATGTTGATGAATTGAGCACGCCGGCCGACACTGGCGTCACTATTCCTACTTCGGAAACCCTTGCAGTTTCTGCCATTATTCCAGACTCTGAAGCCTAGGCTTCACAGGTATCTCTATCCCTTATTTGCTTATTGACTGCAACAGCATTGAGGAAAATGCTAGTTTCTTTTGTTAGGTGGTAGGGGTATCTATGAGTCACCACCGAGGGTTTTTGTTGTCGTGTTTATTTTCCCTCGGTGTTCTATCTAGTAGAACCGGCATGTTTAGGTTATTTTTAAATTCTGTTTGTGTTGTGTTATATTGTGTTCCATAGCAAGCACGGCTGTTTGATAGTTGAAATAAAAAGGAGCCCCTCCGAAAAGTTGATTTTGTACTTGTGTGTGGAAGAATTAACTTTTATGGATCCTTGAATGTCTTTGAGTGCATGTGATTGAAATAATCTTGTTTAGGCTGAACTGTTGTTTTGATAGTTGGTAGTGGTATGGTTTCCTGGTGCCAAGTGTGTGTGAGGCTAATTGTTAGTAATTCTTACTCTGTACATGCATCTAGAATTTGCCCGGTCTATTCTGTTAAGTTGAAAGTTAGTTGCTTAGGAAAGGATCATAGGCCCTTTTTGTGTGCAGTCCACTTAGCCTATAAGACCGTCCAAATGTAAATAATCTTTTTGATCCCTATTTGAGCCATAATTGACCTTATTCTTTCAATAATCTGTCACCATTCCTTTTTAACTTTGAATCCCTATTTTGGCCCTGGTCCTTTCTTGGACATCGTGCACCTCAACTCAGGCAATCAACCTAAGTTGAGGGTGGCTACTGTAGAGGTAAATTATAAGAAAAATAGTATAGAAAAGATTGGTTATGGATAGAATGAAAATTGCGGGTGTATGCCTAAGAAAATAGAGAAAAAGAAAGAAAAAGAAACAAAAAAGAGATGAAAAAGAATTGTCAAAATAAGGAGGCCGCACCTGTAGCTATAAATAAGGAAATCAAAGGTGAATAAGGGTGGATGAAGTAAGTTTGAGTGGAAATAGTCGGTCGGTGATTCCAAGGATGGTTTAGTCACTATTCCCCAAATGTATCCTACCTGCACCTGAAGCCTCATTACAAGCCAAAACAAGTCGTGTAGTGATCCTTGAGCGACTTTCTGAAAAACTGAAATAGAATAGCAAGGGCAAGCCTATGGCATTGCATGTGCACAGTTTTAAATCATTTGTGAGTGTGAGCGTCTTACTTAGTCCCAAAATCTTGTGTGTGGGACTTCTTTGTGATAAGGGCACCGAGATTTCGGTATTATCTACTGATTGTTGGTATAACTGCTTTGTGTGTATGTAAAATATTCTATCATATCGGAATGACATTCTTGGATCCTTACAAGTTAGCTTTTCACAATACTTATGTAGTACCGGGGGAGCTTGAGTTGAAATGCTTAAACCGTTGAATGGCCATGGATTGCTAGAAACATGTTGTGTATTTTCTTAGTTGAGTCGTCCTTTTGTTTTTGTTGTCATATTGCTTGAGGACAAGCGAACGTTTTAAGTTGAGGGTGTTTATGTGCCGGCGTTCTATGACACATTTGACTCCTTTAACTAAGAATAATCGTAAGTTTTCAAGCAACCGTTGTTAGTTTTGATGGTTTTCATATTGTATTTGTAGGAAAAGTGAACAAAGATGGACAAGGATGAAAAGTGCTAGTAAATTGGGCTTACTGTTAATTGTGGAGGCTCACCTGACGAGCCACCACAAGTGTGACGGGACTGTTGACACCCAATTTTGACCTCCCTAAACCTCTCTCGGGCTGTTATTTTACTAGTTATTATTATTTTTAAAGCTTAATTTTTCTCGCGTATTGCTTTTATTTACTAAATAAATCACATATTTATTAATTTCATGTACAATTTATAAATATGCAATTTATTTCTTATTATTACTATTCTATCATAAATTTCGTATGATATCACATGTCATTAATTTTACGTACAATGTAAATATACGTAATTTATTTATAATTTTAAATAATATATATATTTTTGATAATTATCATTAATATTTTTATCTACTATATTATATATGTAGTATTTTATTTATTAATTATCGTTAATTATTATTTTATATATCAATATATATATATATACGCTATTAATCAAACAGCAGCCCAATTACATTTTGTCTTTCCCAATTTATTTAAGTCCTAGCCCCTTTCTACCCAATTCATTTCAATTTTAGCCTAAATTTGAACTAATCTGGCCCATTTTTAATCCCAAATCCAAGTTAAATTTACCCTGACCCGTTGACCCAGTCCGTGCAAAAGCTAATCTTGACTGTTGATCTAATACGATCAACGGTCAAGATTTAATCCCACCATACCTTCCTTTTTAATTAACCCCATACCAAAACCCTACCTCACTCTAACTCAAACCAGCCGCCGCCCCCTCCATCTCCCTTAATCTCTCTCTCTCTCCTCTCTTCATCTCCTCACCCGCCACCCCCTCCGCCGCTGGCAAGCTACTAGCCGCAGCGGTCCGGCAAAAACCTCACCCCACTCTCTCTTTCTCCACCTGGCGAAATCCAACCGCCACCATATCTCCACCAGAAAATGCCACCCTCAACTCTTCGCCTCCCTCTCTCCTCCACCATCATCGCCGGCAAAGCGCTAGCCACGGTGATCCAGCGCCACCCTCACCCCAAAGCCTCCTCTCCTCTTGTCATCTCCACCGAAAAAACACCACCAACAGTTACCCTCTCGTGGGTCTTCGGACAGTTTTCGTTAAAATCTGTGAAGGATTACCACAAATACATTCCGAGTTTGGTCCATTTCATAACTTAATCCTCTTTTCTTGTTGTTATGTGATTTTGAGATGCAAACTAGTAATTTGGCTGCATTTTGTGGTTGGAATTCTGCGATGTTGTGATAATTACTCTATGTGGACTGTCGTATGTGAAAATCCATTTTTTTATGAATTTTTGTTTATAGCCTGGTTCCGAAAAAATCCAAATATGTGTTTGCTTCGTTGAGAAATCATTGCCTAAGCATGTTGTTGATTACTGGGTTTTTTTCAAACTTGGAGTTCATTGTGCCTTTGTTCACTATTTGTGTGTTGTCCCGGAATGCTCCACATATAAATCCATATCTTCTTGTTGAAATGCAATACATGATCATGACTTGGGAATTTGTGCTTAGTTCTGAAGAGAAGAGAATAACTGTTATAATCCTATTACTTGATTAATTCTATGATTAGGAGTCCATTAAACTCATCACTTGATCACTTTATGATTCAATTGATTCAGTCTAAGCATAACCTATGTTTTTCCTGTATGAGTGAGCCTGGTACTTGTTTATCTCTAACAGCTTTGATAATTTTGATCTGTCTATCCTTCTTTTCTTTCAAGTTTTAATTATGGACAACTTGATACTTGGGTTATTCTTGTTAAATAATGATGTGTAATTGATTGATCACAACATGTCATCATCCCTTCAATTGATCTGTCTTCCCTATTTCGAATTTTTGAGTAGCTTTTAGTACTTGGACAGTTTTGGTATGTGTTGACTTGATTGGTTCAATTACTTGATTTTGGTTAGAGATTTTGGGTATTGACAGCTTGGTTATTTGTTTAGTTATGGTAAAGTCAAACTCGTTTGGTAGTTTAATTGATTATGTGGGTTAATTAAGGAAAAGATTTCCTTTGCTTGATTTTATTTATCCTTGTATAACTTTATTTACTCTCTTCTTTATGGTAAATCAGTGATTTGGTTATTGTAATTAAAGTAAAGGATCCCCTTAATTCCCTCTTTAAAAAAATATTTCCTTCCTTAATACAAGGCTTATTTTTCACTATAAAAGACAGTCTTCTTTTTCATTTCTTGCTCAGACTTTCACACATTACCACTTTCATATTAGTAATAATTCTCTTCTGTGAACAAGGTTGTTGGTGCTAAGTGTTGCTTTCTATAGTTTCTTTACTTATTCTCTGCTAACAGGTTAGTGTCCTATCATGTTTCAATCTCTTATGTGGCAGTTTTCTACTTCTTAATCAACTATATTTTGCTTGATGTATGTGGGTGTTCAAATACGTGAATACGATAGAAAGCATATCTATAGAGTTTTAGAGTTTAATGGTTTCTGCTTATTCGCCTTAGTCATGAGGCTCCTGTTATACGTGAAAACTAGTTAGCTCTTGCCTTATATAATTGTTTGTTAGTTTACATGAATACAATGAATCTGCCTTGGGTTGTCCATGCGGTATTTCATGGAATATGGAGATCCTAACGCATCCCTGTCCCTTGACATAAGCACTGCCTTGGACCCTTGAGGTTCTCAGGAACTCTGACATGTCAGGGGGGTCTTATGGGGGTGTTATAGGGTCCTCCGAACCTTGTGTTTGCATGTTTGACAGGTTGTTAGAAGATGGTATACGGTGAAGAGTTGCCCGGGACTGGGAGATTTCTATAGACCTTAGATTTTATTAATTTTGTTACTTTTTGTATATTCATTCATTTGGGTTTGTAATATTTTGTATAAACTCTGACGATAAATGAAATACTTACTTTAGGGGCTGCTCTGGGGGAGGGAAATATTATTTGCTATATGTTTTACCTATTTGAAAACGTAGAAAGCATGACTATAGGACTTAAAGGAATTTTCAGCATGTTTGAATTAATTAATTATCGTGTTTGTAAAGATTAAATAAACCTTGCGGTCTGTCTGAGTATAATAATAGTGTGTAGATATCATGTCTATAGGATTCCAATCAATTTCACTATTTTACTTAGAAAATATGTCCATGAGTTTATATTTGTTACAGCTTTTGCTAACTTAAGATTATGCCTATAGTTCTAAAACAAGTTCAGCATGTTAAAATAACCGGTCTAGAGGATTAAAATTTCAGTTTGTTAAAATAATCACCTTGTTTATAGAAATAATTTTTCAGCATGTATAAAACAGATTGAATATTTAGAAATCACGCTTATAGTGTTTTAATCCGGTTGTAATATTTAGATACCATGTTCATAGGTAAATTTATGTTAACTTTTAAATAATTAGTTATCTTTCCTCCAAGTCAATCATGCCTACATAATATGTTAGAAACCAGGCCTAGGTTGAAAATCTGTTTTCAGCATTTCTTAAAAACAATTAGTTACTACCATGCCTACATACTTCAAATCTGTTTCTGCATATAATATAACTAGAAATCATGCCTAGAGGATTCAGCATGTTAAAAATAGGAATCTTGCTTTGTCACGATACAACTACCGGGCCGTGAGGGCACCTACTCTAATTCACCTAGATAGAAGAATTCTTACCACCTGAACCAACATGCAATGCGAAAAAGAAAATAAACCATTAAATAAGTTCCTTAAATACATGAGAAATCCGTTTTACAAATAGTTTAGAAAAATAAATGACTTAAAGAATTTGCGGAAAATATTTACAATATGAAACAAACTCCCCAGAACCTAGTCTAAGTCAGTACAAGAGCTTCTACAAGATGAGCTTATAACATAAAATGGACACAATTTTCACCATAGAAGAAAGTAGGAGCTGTTGGAAGATCACCGCAATCCTGAATCTGTGAAACATCACCAACCCTGCAATCAGATTACACTAAAAAGGTATTGCAAGAGTAGAATCAGTACAAACACACGTACTAATAGGCATCATTGGCCGACCCGAGTCCATTCCTACCATCATATAAGAAAATAGGAAAAACATGAAATAAACATTATAGCTCCCTCCTTCACCTTTAACCTTGACACTGACATCTAAGACTTCCCAAGTCACTTTGTCACGTAGACTTCTCAAGTCACCTTGTCACCTAGACTTCCCAAATCAACTTTAACCTTTACTCCAGTCAACTACCTTGACTAAATATTCAGACTTAACCTGACTAACTGCCCAACCAAATCACTTATACCCGTAGTATTACTAACTAGTGTCTGGCCCTTTACGGACCTCTCGGAAAACTTCCCATCCCGGTTATAACAACCAACCACTACAACCCTAGACTTTCTGTCGTACTCTCAATTGACCAATCACATGGAAATCACCTAGCAACAATTGACACATGCAATGACAACAACATAGTTATATCTAAATCCCTTTCGAATCCCAAAATCCGGACCCTCCAAGGATCCTCTAACCACACCTAAGTGTTTAACCGGGTACCCGGTCTACCCCAAGACCCATCCTTACCTCATTAATCACAAATAAACCTTGACCGTCATTAGTACACTTAATGACAATAAATTGTGAACTCATAATCTCGTTTACATAGTCCAGACTCACCCGGTTTCCCCCTAACAAATCTAGGTGTTAACATGACAACCCGATCTATACAAAGACCAACTATTAATTAACATCATAACCCGTTCTACACCAAGACCAACTAATAACGTGATATAACAATCCGGCCTACACCAAGACCAAACTAAGCATACATATCAGGATTCCCGATCACTCAAGGACCACCATCGAATATTACAATTCAATAAAAATAGCCAGGTCTACTCACGAAACCAATAACAATCAATGCAATGTAATAATATCAATGCGATGCAACAATATTAATACGATGATGCAGTAACATAAACCCGTACCAGGCGTGGTACCCGAGCCAACCAAATAGTAACTTGTATCAGGCGTGGTACCTGTGCCAATCGTTTGTTATACCTGTACCAGGTGTGGTACCCGAGCTAACCGAATGTTATACCTATACCAGACGTGGTACCCGAGCCAATCGAATGTCAACAATCCACAGTCAAATGCATGGACAAACAACTTGTAAACTAACAAGCAAATACCGTTCAAATCACAGACTGTAAAACAGAAACCTTAGACATTCTACACAACTTCCCTAAGCAATGTAATTCATACAATCACTAAGATATGAGTAAAAGAATAAACAACACTCACAGAATTCGTAAGCCATCACTTACCCCTATTCCGGGTATATAGTTGGACCTTGACATTCGTCCGAAGACTAAACACACTTATCCTTGTTTACACATAATAAACGGTTTCCCCTTTTTAACATAATTTAACCACCCCATTAATCTGGGACATACATAGATAACAACAATATGAGTTTTCACCCCTAGACCTTAGCAAACAATGATTTCTTAACATGCTTCTCGCATTCCCGAAATCTCACCTAGGAGTTTCCCATTTTATCCCCACCTAGTTGTCCTTGCAATTCCCGGTTCTCCGAACCTTCCCGACATCCCAGTCCCTGAGTCTATCATTTTTAGTATACCAAGACAACATAAACAGCCCCAAACAATTATCAATAACCCACATCTCAAATTCAACCAATTCCTAGCACATACATAACCAAACCCGAATCCGCCAGACTCCGTGCCCGGATGCCTAAAACATGGGTTCTCCGTTTCACTATACAAAAGTATGGAAAGTAAACAGGTCTAACAACTCATGAAAACCTAGCTTATCTGGATGCCAAGCAGCTGCAACCGTGCGTTTCTGGTTCCGTGGAGGCATTCCTGTAGGCCCGAATTCATGGTTTCGCATCCCTTTCACTAGAATCCCTCCTCCCCATGGCTCCCAAGCCTTGGAGCAGCCTAGGAGGATTTTTGGAATAACTCACGTCTGTTCTTGGGGCTAAAGGGAAGAGAATGAAATTAAAAGCCTATTTTCTTGGTTTTTCTAATCCTGTCACTCCGCTATAGCAGTCCCTGCTCTGTTATAGCGATCTTAAACGGTGTTGACCGCCTTGACCACCGCTATAGCGGTATTTTCCACTGCTGTAGCGGAGGCCTCTACTGCGGATGGTTGCACTCATCATGGACAGAATGTCCAGAAATCTCCCAGTTTTGGCCATTTTACAACACACTTATTTTCTCGACGTTCCGGAACAATGCCTTCACGTCAACCTCAATTTCGGGAGTTCTACTTACTCGAATTTGATTTCGAAAAGTCCTTCAGACTCCTTTATGACTTAGTTACAAGGAAAACTAGCACAAAATAAGACATTTAACCCAATCCTTACTCGTATTGTCCTAGACCATACCTCGCTCCAAAACTGGCCGAGACTAGCCTAGCCCAGAATTTTTCTAACCCGAAACTTGGCACGAATCGTTTACCCGTAACGACGAACCTAGTCGTTATAATGGATACCAATTTACCCATCGTTCATCCCCGAACGATCTCTACAGCAGAGGGAAAGGACAAGCTCGTCCCTCGATCTTAATGCTCTATCACGGTAGCGTAAATATAACCTTACGCAAACCACTGAAACTTCCCAATCCCTTGGTATACCCAACTCAACCCAAAGTTTAGCTCACTTATGCTCTATCAAGGAATTCCTTCCTTTGAGCCGCACAAGGCAACTAGATTACCCTTCTCCGATTGCCCAAGAAATCTGGGGCCTCGCTGAAACACCGGAACCAAAGAAACTCAACTAACGAACAACACAGTATTTTTTCCTGCCAACGGGACTAGATCCCACCATAGCGATCCCTTTCCCACTATACCCGGAGTTCTACTAGCCCAAACTCTATTCCAGAAGCGTCCTACGGGGTACTATGCCCTGAGACACCACGTATCTCAAGACCACACAACAATGAGGATTTCATTGGGCTCACCCTACCTTGAGATTTTCATCAACCCCTGTCTTAGGAGGGGAATTTTCTACTCGGGCGCTTACACTCTAACCAATGCTATGGCGAGAACACGTTCACCACGTAACAAGCAGTAACACTGGGTATTATCATGGTCACAAGAGACACAATAATGCTAAAGAAACCCATTTAATAACCCTGCTCCTTCAATCGACCCTACCACTAAGGGTCATCAACACTAAACTAGTCAATAATCACCTCAACACATAGTCTATGAGCAGTGTCCAACACTACTCGATCAACCACGGGTCATATTGCCAGACTCCATATAGGTGACTATTCCCACCAATGGTCAATCATAGTTTTTACCAATCCCCCAGGATACCATATCTACCATTTCCTTTGGTCGCGCACGGATTCTAAGTATTCAGGCAAATTACCTTATATGCATGCTATATAAATTCTATAGTCGATTTCCTCATTTCATATGGCAGCCCGTAATTCAACTGTTGCCTTTAGATGCCCGGGGAATGAATGAAAAATAGGGGGAAATAGGGTGAGGCTTTTGGCTCGCTGACCTCCGCTATAGCGGTTGGTCATTCCGTGATAGCGGTTCCGCTATAGCGGATATTTCACCGTTATAGCAGTCCTGACGGTAACTGTACAAAAAATTGAAATTTCCAGTAAGTGTATCAGTTCCCTTTCCCAGCTACCTTTTCTTAGTCCTGTAAATCCCGCCATGGTCTTAAACCATCCTTAAGACCATTCCTGGCATCAAACGCATCACTATTCATCATAAAATACTATAAATTACAAAGAGTTAACACCAGAAAATTGTTCCCAACAATATCTTTCCTCCATTACCCACTAATTACTCCCTTGTTCCCATGGTTCCCAACCAAGTCCCGCCTTTCCTAAAACCGAAGCTTCCCTACAATCACAGTTTCCAATCCCTTATCATCTCAACCAATGATAACCCTTTTTTCAAAATGCAGTACCACTTTTAAATCAAGACTCTTAACAGCTTATCACAGCCTAAGGTACACAAAATTTTTCACATTAATGACCCTCTGCAGAATCAACATGCACGGCAGACAACAATTTACACACATTTCAAGCAAGTCACACGAGAGGTGTACAACACAACATTTCAACTTCAAGTTACAACCAAATCAAGTCACAACCAAATCAAGTCACAAAATTTACTCTCTATTCATCCCATGGATGACCATTAGTTGATCATCCATGTCTTACCATAACTCCTGCTATTAAGTAATAATAGCCCTTGTCCCTGGTACTTATTCATATACCAACCATTTGAAACCTGAGTTCCCACAAGTGTATATGACCTTTTTCCCTTATCATTTTTACCAATGATAAGACCCTGCCTAGCATTTAGCATACAGTTTTCCACTTGAATTACAAAACAAGAATGTCTTCAATCATTAATACATAACCAGTCAAGACTCTTTATTAACTACAAATTTCAAGGAAACTCAGCAATTACACACCACAAAATTACAGTCATTCAAACAATGCAATACATACAATCACGAGTCTCAAGCTCTGACATTCTATCAAACCAGTTTCATCACCTTTCTTTTGCTTCATGGATGACCGTTAGCTGATTCATCCATCCTTTATATAGCCTCCTAGGCCAGATACCAATTGGAACCTTCGCGGTTCCAATTTTCCTTACTTGTCTTACTGCAATCGGAGTCCAATGACATCCCTACTTCGTTGAGATACCAATTGGAATCGAAGGATACCAATTGGACTCAACTCATACAAGCGAGTGAAACAAACCACACGAAAAGGAATGAAAGAAGAAAGATGCTTTCTAGAATGCTTCATAGCTTCCCTAGGATTAGATGTGGACGTCTACACACCAATCCGTAAAACTATTCGACATTTTGCTCTTGTACTGGGAGATCGGTAACCTGGGCTCTGATACCATTTGTCACGACCCAACTACCGGGTCGTGAGGGCACCTACTCTAATCCACCTAGATAGGAGAACCCTTACCACCCGAAACAATAGGCAATGCAGAAAAGAAAATAAACCATTAAATAAGTCCCTTAAATACATGAAAAATCCTTTTTACAAATAGTTTACAAAAATAAATGACTTAAAGAATTTGCGAAAAACATTTACAATATGAAACAACCTCCCCAGAACCTAGTCTAAGCTGGTACAAGAGCTTCTACAAGATGAGCTTATAACATAAAATGGACACAACTTCAACCATAGAAGGAAGTAGGAGATGTTGGAAGATCACCGCAATCCTGAACCTGTGAAACATCACCAACCCTGCAACCAGACTAAACCAAAAAGGTATAGCAAGAGTAGAGTCAGTACAAACACACGTACTAGTAGGCACCATCGGACGACTCGAGTCCATTCCTACCATCATATAAGAAAATAGGGAAAACATGAAATAAACATTATAGCTCCCCCCTTCACCTTTTACCTTGACCCTGACATCTAGGACTTCCCAAGTCACCTTGTCACCTAGACTTCCCAAGTCACCTTGACACGTAGACTTCCCAAGTCACCTTGTCACCTAGACTTCCCAAGTCACCTTGTCACCTAGACTTCCCAAGTCACCTTGAAACGTAGACTTCCCAAGTCACCTTTAACCTTTACCCCAGTCAACTACCTTGACTAAATATTCAGACTTAACCCGGCTAACTGCCCAACCAAACCACTTATACCCGCAGTATTACTAACCAGTGTACGGCCCTTTTCGGACCTCTCGGACAACTTTCCATCCCGGTTATAACAACCAACCACTACAACCCTAGACTTTCCGTTGTACTCACAATTGACCAATCACATGGAAATCACCTAGCAACCATTGACACATGCAATGACAACAACATAGTTATATCTAAATGCCTTTCGAATCCCAAAACCTGGACCCTCCAAGGATCCTCTAACCACACCTAAGTGTTCAACCGGGTACCCGGTCTACCCCAAGACCCATCCTTACCTCATTAATCACAAATAAACCTTGACCGTCATTAGTACACTTAATGACAATAAATTGTGAACTCATAACCTATTTTACATAGTCTGGACCCACCCGGTTTCCCCCTAACACATCTAGGTGTTAACATGACAACCCGGTCTACACCAAGACCAACTATTAATTAACATCATAACCCGGTCTACACCAAGACCAACTAATAACGTGATATAACAACCTGGCCTACACCAAGACCAATCTCATAACATGATATAACAACCTGGTCTACACCAAGACCTACTAATGAACATGATATGATAACCCGGCCTACACCAAGACCAATCTCATAACATGATATAACAACCCGGCCTACACCAAGACCAACTAATAACATGACAACTCGGTCTACACCAAGATCTACTAATTAATATGATATAATAACCCGGCCTACTCCAAGACCAATCTCATAACATGATATAACAACCCGACCTACACCAAGACCAACTAAAAACATGACAACCCGGTCTACACCAAGACCTACTAATTAACATGATATAATAACCTAGCCTACACCAAGACCAATCTCATAACATGATATAACAACCCAGCCTACACCAAGACCAACTAATAACATGACAACCCAGACTACACCAAGACCTACTAATTAACACGATATAACAACCTGGCCTACACCAAGATCAAACTCAGCAGACATATCGGGATTCCTGGTTACTCAAGGACTACCATCGAATATCACAATTTAATAAAAATAGCCGAGTCCACTCACGGAACCAATAACAATCAATGCAATACAACAATATCAATGCATTGCAACAATACAAATGTGATGATGCAGTAACATAAACCTGTACCAGGCGTGGTACCCGAGCCAACCAAATAGTAACCTATACCAGGCGTGGTACCCGTGCCAATCATTTGTTATACCTGTACCAGGCGTGGTACCTGAGCCAACTGAATGTTATACTTTTACCAGGCGTGGTACCCAAGCCAACCGAATGTCAACAATCCACAGTCAAATGCATGGATAAACAACTTGTAAACCAACAAGCAAATACTGTTCAAATCACAGACTGTAAAACAGAAACCATAGACATTCTACACAACTTCCCTAAGCAATGTAATTCATACAATCACTTAGATATAAGTACAAGAATATACAACATTCACAGAAATCGTAAGCCATCACCTACCCCTATTTTGGGTATATAGTTGGACCTTGACATTCTTCCGAAGACTAAACACACTTACCCTTGTTTACACATAATGAACGGTTTCCCCTTTTTAACATAATTTAACCACCCCATTAATCCGGGTCATACATAGATAACAACAATACAAGTTTTCACCCCTAGCCCTTAGCCAACAATGATTTCTTAACATGCCTCTCGCATTCCCGAAACCTCACCTAGGAGTTTCCCATTTCATCCCCACCTAGTTGTCCTTGCAATTGCCGGTTCCCCAAACCTTCCCGACGTCCCAGTCCCTGAGTCTATAATTTTTAGCATACCAAGACAACATAAACAGCCCCAAATAATTATCAATAACCCACAACTCAAATTCAACCAATTCCTAGCACATACATAACCAAACCCGAATTTGCCAGACTCCGTGCCCGGAGGTCTAAAACAGGATTCTCTGTTTCACTATACAAAAGTACAGAAAGTAAACAGTTCTAACTACCCATGAAAACCTAGCCTACCTGGACGCCAAGTAGCTGCAACCTTGCATTTCAGGCTCCGTAGAGGCATTCCTGGCGGTCCTGTAGGCCCGAATTCGTGGTTTCGCGTCCCTTTCACTGGAATTCCTCCTCCCCATGGCTCCCAAGCCTTGGAGAAGCCTAGGAGGGTTTTTGGAATAACTCTCGTCTGTTCTTGGGGCTGAAGGGAAGAGAATGAAATTGAAAGCCCATTTTCTTAATTTTTCTAATCCCGTCGCTCCACTATAGCGGTCCTTGCTCCGCTATAGCAGTCCCGCTATAGCGGACAACTTCCGCTATAGCCTTCTTAAGTGGTGTTAACCACCTTGACCACCGTCTTAAGCGGAGGTCGCTACCGCGGACGGTTGCGCTCGTCATGGATAGAATGTCCAGAAATCTCCCAGTTTTGGCCATATTACAACACACTTATTTTCTCGACGTTCCGGAACAACCCCTTCACGTCAACCTCAAGTATGAGAGTTCTACTTACCCGAATTCGATTCCGAAAAATCTCCCGGACTCCTCTATGACTTAGATACAAGGAAAACTAGATCAAAATAAGACATTTAACCCAATCCTTACCTGGATTGTTTTAGACCATACCTCACTCCAAAATCAGTAGAGACTACCCTAGCCCAGAATTTTCAACTCCCAAACCCGGATTTTTTCTAACCCAAAACTTGGCACGAATGGTTTACCCGTAACGACGAACCCCGTCATTACATGCTTGCAAGTTTAATTTAGTTTCAGCATATATTTAACGGAAAAGGCCTAAATTACCCTTCAAGTATTGAAAATGGTACAAATATACCTTTCTTCCACCTTTGGGCTCTAAAGTGCCCTTTTCATCCACCATTGGGATCTAAAATACCCTTCGCATCTACCTTTGGGCCCTATTTTTCCCTTTCCTTTAACAAACTCTTTAGGAAAAATGATTAGAATTTTCATTTAATATGTAACACTATTTTATTTGTTGAAATTTTAATTAATCAAACCTATTAACTCACAAACCCAATTCGGATCCCAGAGTTAGTTCCTATTTATTTCTTATCTCTCCATTTTTTTTAAGTTCTTATTAAGATTAGAGATATATGTCATAGATTTATTTGAGAAAAGACATCAAATACACCCTGAACTTGTCTCGAAAAATTATTTTCACACTCAAACTAATCTGACGACCTATTACACACCTATACATATTAAAAGTGAATTTAATATCACCCTACATGCTGATGTGGCACAAAAATAAAATAAAATAAAAAACAAGCGCGTTTTTCTGTCCTTGTTTTTTTTTCCTTTTTTTCTTTGCAAAATATTGATTTTTTTTAAAGATATCACAATTAAAAAAAATTATCTTCCAATCGTCAAATAAAAAAAAAGTCATGTTATTGCTTAAACTTTTTTCAAAGAGAAAATAAAAAATGAATAATGACATAAACTAAGACAATATCTAAAATTCAAAAATGAGGGGACTACGATTGATCTTACACTCACTTCTTATATGAATAAATTATAATTTATCTATTTCAATTTCATTTTTTTTAATTTTCTTTTAAAAAAAATATGGTGGTGGGTTTGCTAGTGGTGGGTGAAGAAGAAGAAGAAGAAATCGATAATGATAATGATGATGGGTGGCGAAGAAGAATTGAAGGTGATATGTTGGTGGTGAAGAGCGAAAAATTGGTGATGATGGTGGTCGGATATGATATTTCCAGTAAGATGAGAGATGGAGTGGATGGGGTTTAGTGATAAAGATGATATAAATTGGAGGGTTTTAATAGTTAATTAGGGATTAATTAGTGTAAATATAATTAACAAAAGAAAAGTTAATGAATAAAAAAAAAGAAAAAAAATATAAAATTTATAATTTTTGACATGGCGTTGACGTGGTGCTGACGTGGCGGGCGAGTGTAAAATACCACATATTGTGAGAGTGGTGTTATACATCTCAGGGTGGTATAAAATTCACTTTTAATATGTATAGGTATGTAAAAGGTCACCGGATTAGTTTAAGTGTGAAATCGACTTTTCAAGACAAGTTCAGGGTGTATTTGATGTCTTTTCTCTTTAATGACTGAGATTTAGTAAATTAAAAATAAGTCTTTATTATGATTAAAATAATTAATTACTTTCATATATTTATTTTTAAAATATTATTTTAATCTCACAATTTTAGTTGTACAAGATATCTTTCCTGAATATAAAAAAATATTCTCACTTTCTTTGAGTCTTGAATAAATTATGTCCTGCATCATTTTTACTTTAAATTTTTAGCTACTATTTTTTTCACTCAAATTATTTTTAGCCTAATTTTGGATGTTGGAAAGGAATTTCAATGTTGGAAGAGAAGTCTTCCCGCTTTAAAAAATATACAACTAAAATTTAATATAACTTTTTTCCTGTATTTTAAATAATATAGCAATCAGATATTTGAATATTTGAAAAAATAAATAATAGTATAATTAAAAATAAATTTAATGGCTAGAATTGTGGAATTGCCTTATATTTTGGAGTAAATAAATAAAAGCAATTAATTATTTTAATCATAATTAAGACTTATTTTTAATTTACTAAATCTTAGTCATTAAATTAAATTTATGACATATGTCTCTAATCTAAATAAGAACTTGAAAAAAATGGAGAGATGAGAATTGAAGGGGAGCTAAATCGAGGATCCAAATTGGGTTTGTAAGTTAATAAGTTTTGATTAATTAAAATTTCAACAAATAAAATGTTGTTACATATTAAATGAAAATCCTTATCATTTTTTCTAAAGGGTTTTGTTAAGGGAAAGGGCAAAATAGGGCCCAAAGATGAATGAGAAGGGTATTTTAGAGCACAAAGGTGGATGAAAAGGGTATTTTAGAGCCCAAAGATGGAAGGAGGGTATATTTTACCATTTTCAATACTTGAAGGATAATTTAGGCCTTCTCCGTATATTTAATTAGTCATCTTGCATATAGGACCAAACCAATTTCAGTACATTAAACATGATAACATGACTATAGGATCAAACTAGACAACATGTAAAAATCAGGATTCTAGGATTCAATTGGGCGTGTTGACCAGAATCTACTTTGTTAAATAAATCCATCATGTTTAGACACCATGTTATCAGGATTCTAATTTAATGTCAGTATTAATTAGATGGTAAATAGTGGGCAATATGCATAGTAGCAGTAATTAATCGATCATTTGATATCATTCAGATCAGCCCAAAGCTTAGAAACATGCCTATAGGTCTGAATCGTTTTTGCATGTCCCGATTAGTAGTTATCATGCTCATAGTTAACTATGCAAAATTGTTTGACTTGTTAATCACTTAGTCATCCTTTTAATTAATTTGGAGGCTTGTATGAGATCTTATGTGCTACTTGCTTTAAAGTCCTTGGATGTTTTGTATGACGCTAAAACTCGTGTCTAATTAATAACCTTAGGATCTTATTGTCTAGACCCATATACAAATAGTAAGTCCAATGGCTCTTGGACGCTAAGTGGGACGGGTAGGCATATTAAGACGCGTTAGATTTTTCATTTTTTTAGTGCGCCTTTAGGTCTAATAACCTTAATAAACAACCTAGGCGGGTAGTCGGAGATGATAGTTTGTGCTCGCTGATTAATACGAGAAATCCTTAATTGGATTGCGAAGTATTAATTTATGTTGCACGGAGTGATCCTTTAGGTTAAAAATCCCCTCCTCCCCAACTTGGTTTTCCTCCTACATAGGGAGTGATCTACATGATACATCTATACTCGATAGTCATTGCACTTTGACTAAAAAGTCTTTTAAGACTTCGCACGAGGTTGAGCGATTACTCTCGAACATATAGGCTTGATAGTTTTATTTAATTATCTTATGCTTGGGTGGTTAATTAAATTATCTAGTATTAGGCCTTTTTCTCTATATCGCTGTGTTAATTTTGTCTTCTCACTTATCTGATCTTGTTTATTTATTTATTTATTTACATGCATAATCTTCCTTCACTTAGATTTATTAGTAATGGAATTGGTTTAGCTTATTTGCTTATTTTTTAAAATAAAAATTTACTTGTTTAATCATATAGTCATTTTAGTTTAATAAATTATCGGACCTTTTGTTTACCACATATTCCCCACATAATATATGAATCCGGCAGGGACCCACATTTATGGACCTCAAAAGGTGCCTAACACCTTCCTTTCGAGGTAACTTGAACCCTTACCCGATTCTTTGGTGACGTAGACCTTAAATAAATCGTAGTTAGTTAGAATGGTGCCCTAATGTACCTTTAATTCGTTAGGTGGCGACTCTTCACCCTCTTTTTATCCGTAAAGAGAGTTGTAACGTTGATGGCCTGCTTTTCACAAGAAAAATGGGGCGCGACAGAATGACGACTCTGCTGGGGATACTTAGGTTCTAACCATTACGGATTTTGTGTTTATGTGGGATTTTTGTGATTATTTTCTTGTCGTAATTAACTATTTTTCCTTTTCTTTGTTTTTTTTCACCTTTTTTTCCACGTTTAGCATGCTTCTTATTTTGATTGTGTTTTTCTCTGTTTAATCTTTTGTTTTCATAAATAGTTATTTTCATGCTAAGCGTCCTTTCATTTATTTGTTTTCTTAAATAATTATGTGTTTTTTTGGTATGTGTAATCCTTTCTCTTTTATTTTTATAAAAAAAAATTGTATATTAAACACCCAGCATGTCTATTTGTTTAAGTAATTTAACCCCTTTCATGTCCCCCCTAACTTATTTAATTGTGTATCTTTTGTTGTTATTTGTTTCTTTATTTTTTGGGACTAACTGACTGTTATTCATTTTTCCTTATTTCATTTGATGCTTCGTATTTTATTACTACTTTGTATTTTATAACTGCTTTGATATAAACTGCATATTTTATTACCACTTTTCCGTATGTGTTATGTGTTACTGCTTTATTTATAAACTGGCATTACCGCTCATATTTTCTCCACTGGGAGCCTCACACTTTTGCACACACTAAACGGTTGCGTGGTTTCACGGCCGTTCACTCCTAAACACCCTCGGGAAATGTTTCATGATTTGGTCGATCAGTGGTGCGTCAACGGTCATGGAACCTCCCACTCTCAAGTTGTCCGCTTGAGGGAGCCACGTCAAAACCACTCATGCTCTTAGATCGTGACCGCATATTTCTTTAGAAAAAAAAATGTGCATCTGTTTAAACCTAAGATGTCTTGATGCCCATGGTGCATCAAGACTAATTGTAAAGCCTTACCCTAAGTCCTACAGGATTTGTAATCCCACAACGGACATTTTCATGATTTATATGCATTTGAGAGATAAGTATGCCTAAATGTTGTTATGTTGCTCCTTGGGGGTAGAGTAGGCTAACCTTTTCTTTTGCAGATTCAATGACTCCTCCCTCATCATGCCCGAGATTTGGCATGGTTTGGTGCATGCCAACGCAGATGAACTCATGATGGAAGAATTTGGGTCAATATGATCAGGATGAGGTGAGAAAGGTACTCGGTAATCTGCCATCTCTCATGCACGTCCCTCCACATAGAGAGCTTATCGAGGTTTCTACCATTTTTTGGGATGAGAAAAAAATTGTGTTCAGATTTGGTGATATTGAAATGACGCCACTCTTAGAAGAGATTGGAGGTTATGTCAAAAACAACAGGTTATTGTGGAGAAATAGAAAATGGAAAAAAGTTGAGATGATCATACCAAAGAGGGTTACCTTAGAAGACGTCCGAGAGAAGTTGAGACTTCAAGGGAGTCATATGGTATCCTATGTAATGAAAGCATGAATTCCAGGCATTTATCTATTTGATAGGTTTGGTAATGACGCTGCTCAAAAGGTATTCGAAGTGGAAAGTCCCGATCCTAGTTCATGGGGGAAGAAAAGAATCTTTGCATTCATAGTCTACTTCTTGGGCTTGGTGGTATTTACGCGAGGGGCCCAAGAAGGCATTCATATCTGTCTTATTTTCATTGCCGATGCTTTGTGTAATAGAATTGACAAGGGTCCTTGTACGATCATCCCAATGATTGTAGCAGACATCTATATAGCTTTAGGTCACTGCAAAGGTGGGGCCAAACACTTAGAGGGGTGCAATTTGTTATTGCAGCTATGGTTGATTGAACATCTTCAAAAAGTACTTGGTTCACAGTCAATACGTGAACCTAATGGGACAGATCACATTGTTGCTTATGAATTCAGGGTCACTATAGGAGTTAAGAAGATCAAGAGGCCAAATGAAACGGAGAAGTGGGGAGAAATGCTAAGTGCCTTGACTATGGACTCGGTGCAATAGATGTTCAACTGGTTTCCTGGAAAAGACTTCGTAGTGTATACCAAGCAGCGTTACTACATGATTTTGATAGCGCTCCATGGCCTCCAACCATATGCTCCAATAAGGGTAATGAGACAAGCAGGACGAACACAAATAATACCAAGGGTGACCAACATGAGTGACTATAGGGTAGATTATAAGGACAATGTGGTTCCACACACCCTAGATATCACGAAAGCATGGAACAAAATAGTTACCTTGGATGAAAAGAGCATAGCGACAGACAGGTATCATGCAGGCTATGTGATAGGCTACATTGGATGGTTGCATAAGGATTTAGAAGGCACTGCGATCTCAAGTATCAAGAGAGGAAAACATATGGGTGAAAAAGAAGCCGAAGAACAAGCACTCTACAACAAGTTCAAAAGGAGGGCGTTGGACTCTGAGGCTAGGCATCGACAACTTCATGATGACAATGCCAAAGAGATCACATAGTTGGGTATAGATCAAGACTCATGGAGACAACGTTCTTTGGGTCTAGAAAAGAAGGTTCGAGAACTTCAAGAGGAATTCAGCCGGCAAGGTAAAGAATGTCTCAACAAAGGAGATATCGGAAGACATCTAGCACTATCTTATCTTCTGACCAGCTGTGACCATTTTGACAAAGCTTTGAAGGCCCCTAAAGATGCAGCTGATGAGGAGGATGTCTTTAAAGTTTAGTTTTATTCCATTATATGTCAAATTTTGAGACAGTCTTTAATTTAATGCAAATTTTATCATTTGGGGGTTTATTATGGAGCAAAATGACATTACATTATGGCATATTTATCTCTCAAAACGATAGGTCTACCTCTTGCACAAAAGAAGTCACCAAGCTAGGAACGTCATTAAAGTGCTTACTTCTTTCAGCTTATACTTTACTTGTCCGTTTTCATATTTGCTTATCACTGACTTTTTGCCTATTTTGTTGTTTTTTTTTCTTTACTCCCTTTCCCAAAGGTTGATTCATGCCTTTTGTTTATCACACTCGAGCTAGCAAAGCTTCTTCTTTCAGTTTTCATTATCAAGGTGAGAAATGGGTGATAACAACAACACCAATGACAAAATTGATATAATTGCCCAGAAAGAAATTTAGGAGAGTGTAGAGAGAGGATATCCACCTAAATATAATTAGGTGATATTAAAGTTGAAACAGAAAATTCTGGAGATGCAAGGAGAATTATTTCATGCTCGCAGTTTGGCCAATCTAGCAACTATCCTGAATACTCCTCTAGAGGTACCAATTGAGGGCAACACCGCTATCAAACCACAAGTCACTTTCGCAAGCCTTCCTTTATCATCTCATTCTCAAAGTCATACTTATCCATTGCAATATTCACATAACACATCCAATTGCACACACCTAGCTCCACTAAATTCCCAAACCACCTTACCTACCCATGGTATATTACCAACATCTACTACAAATATGACTTATGCCTATGCTCCAGAAAATCATAATTCAAATTATATCTATGTCGAGAAGGCCCCTTTCACTCGTCATCACTATAAACCAAAGTCCTCTCAAAAGAACATATTAATACGAACTATGGCTGAGCAATTAGAAAAGCTGAATGGTCGATTGCAGTATATGGAAGGTAATAAAGAGGTAGAAGGGTTAAATTTTGAGGACTTGTACATACATCCTGTTGTTGAATTGCCTGAAGGGTACAAACCTCCTAAATTTGAAATGTTCGACGGGACTGGAGATCCAAAGGCACATCTAAGATTATACTGTGATAAGCTAGTAGGAGTCAGAAGAAATGAACAGATTTGCATGAAACTATTCATGAGGGGTCTTACCGGAGATGCTCTGTCATGGTATATTGCACAAGATTCAAGAAAATGGTCAAAATGGACTGACATGGCCTCTGATTTTATGAAGAGATTTGAATTTAATATTAAGAAGGCACCTGATTGGTTTTATATTCAGACCTTGAAGAAAGGACCCACAGAATCATTTCTAGAATATGGAATAAGATGGATATCTGAAGCCGCTAAAGCACGCCCTCCTTTAGATGAAGAGCAAATGAAAGAAATCTTTATGCGTGCTCAAGAGCCACAGTATTATGAAAAGATGATGCTCATACAAGATCATAAGTTTTTTGATATCATCAAGCTGGGAGAAAGAATTGAGGAAGGCATAAAGAATGACATGATAACAAATTTAGAGGCGTTACAAGTAGCTATTAAGACATCACACTCTGATGAGGTCATCAAAAACAAAAACATGAAAGAGGTGAATACTGTATCGATTACTGAAGGGCCGAAAGCTCCTTTAATTTGCCAAACATCATCACTTTCACCTCAATACCAAACAGTCACATCTCAAAAGCTACTAGCTTATCAAAAGCCACCAAGATCTCAACGAATTCATCGATCCTCAAAATTCCGAGCTAATTTGAAGAAAAATTCACCCAAGTAATACACTCCTTTGGCGGAGCCCATAGCCCAATTATGTGAATGATTAAAAGTTGTCGGCTATATTGCTCCCATTCCTGAGCTTGTGATGGATACACATGCAAAATGGCTCGACCTCACTAAAGTTTGTGCTTACCATTCAGGGATGAAAGGGCACACCACTAAAAAATTCCGAGCTTTGAAAGATCATATTCAAACATTGATTGATACTAATGTGATACACTTGAAATAGTATAATTTCAATGATTTTTGATTATGTTGTCTCCCCGGTTGAGGATCCCAAGCATTCAAAAAATGCTTTTGAACTTCATTAATTTGGCAATGGTGATATGCACTTGGAGCAAGATAAAGTTTTTTTGTGCTTCCTCTTTATGTAATTGGAACTACGTTTGACCTGATTCCCATTTAAGAGGGATTCGTAGGTGCTCCTGTGGAGTTTGGTCTTATCATAATAAAGTCTCCCCTTTTATCGAGCATTGTAACTGGGGCAGAATTTTTGAGAGGAGCTCAAAATTTTCATTTGGTGAGCATTGTCATGGTTCATGAGACTGGGGCAGAATTTTTTAGGGAACCCCAAAATTCAAAACAGGCAGCCATTCGTTCTACAAAGAATTACTAACCGATGATTGAGCACGACACTGGGGTAGAAATTTTTAAGGAATGCTCAAAAAATTTCATCAAAGATCGCACATCAAGACAGCCAAGCGAAGTGCAAGCTCAAATCCGAACAGAGGCACGAATCAATCTCCCTTTTTAAAAAACTTATAATTTTTCTTTGAGCACAGGAATAACAGGTACAATCTCATAAGTATACTACATCGTCTAAAGGCTAAGCAGTGTCCTTTTGAATTTCGAAAGGGAAAGTATGAAAATTTTCGAATCATAAACTGGGGTAGAAATTTTGAGGGATTCTCAAAATTTCAAGCATTACATCTCGAGAAATTCAGAAAAGTGCAAGTTCAAAGTCCAACAAGCAAAAGACAAGCGAAGGTACGAGTCCATCTTTTATCGTTTTACAACTTACAATTTTACTTTGGATGCAAAAATGTAGGTGCAAATTTAGGAATTATCATTACATTCAAATCGTGAAACATGGTGTTGGGTCATATGCGACTGCTAGTTGCATAAGGGAGACGGCTAGAGAGGTGTTGGGCGTCTCGAGAGGTCATTCTGGCAAGCATCGAGGGGACTGGTGGTGGAATGGAGAAGTAAAAGGAAAGGTGGAGGCAAAAAAGGGGTCATATTCGAAGTTGGTAGAGAGTAAGGATGAGGAGGAGAAGCGAAGGAATAGGGAGGCGTATAAGATAGCTAGGAAGGAGGCTAAGTTAGCGGTAACGGCAGCTAAAACGGCAGCCTTTGAAAGCTTATACGCGGCTTTAGAGGATAAAGGTGGGGATAAGAAGTTATACAGGTTAGCAAAGGCTAGATAGAGGAGGACTCAGGACCTTGACCAAGTGAAGTGCATCAAGGACGAAGATGGCAAAATACTAGTTGATGAGGTACTCATTAGGAGGAGATGGCAGTCTTACTTCCATGGACTCTTGAATGAAGAGGGGGACAAAAGCTTTGTGCTGGGAGATTTGGCACACTCAGAGAGGCGTCGTGACTATGATTATTGTAGCCGTATAAAGGTTGAAGAGGTTAAGGTTGCGATTCGTAAGATGCGAAGGGGTAGGGCGACGGGGCCAGATGAGATTCCCGTTGATTTTTGGAAGAGCTCGGGTGAGACAGGTTGAAGTGGCTAACCGAGTTGTTTGATGGTATTTTTAGAACGGCAAAGATGCCTGAAGCTTGGAGATGGAGCACGATGATTCCTTTGTACAAGAACAAGGGCGATATTCAGAGTTGCAACAACTATAGGGGTATCAAATTGCTAAGCCACACTATGAAGGTCTGGGAGAGGGTAGTGGAGTTGAGATTGAGACAGATCGTGCCTATTTCAGAGAACCAGTTCGGCTTTATGCCAGGACGCTCGACTACAGAAGCTATTCATCTCCTTAGAAGACTGGTGGAGCAGTACAGGGAAAGGAAGAAGGACTTGCACATGGTGTTCATCGATCTAGAAAAGGCATATGATAAAGTCCCTAGGGAGGTTCTTTGGAGGTGCTTGGAGGCTCGAGGTGTACCCGTGGCGTACACCAGATCAATTAAGGACATGTATGAGGGGGCCAAGACTCGCGTTAGAACAGTGGGAGGAGATTCGGAGCACTTTCCCGTGTTAATGGGGTTGCACCAGGGATCGACCCTTAGCCCGTTTCTATTTGCCTTGGTAATGGATGTATTGACGCGGCAAATACAAGGTGAGGTGCCATGGTGCATGTTATTTGTGGATGATGTAGTTTTGGTGGACGAGACTCGCGAAGGAGTTAATGCTAAGTTGGAGGTTTGGAGACAGACCCTCGAGTCGAAGGGGTTTAGGTTGAGCAGGACCAAGACTGAATATATGGAGTGCAAGTTCAGTGAGGCGACTCAGGATGATGACGTAGAAATGAAGCTGGATACACAGGTCATCCAAAAGAAAGGGAGTTTCAAGTATCTTGGGTCTATTATCCAAGGAAATGGAGAGATTGATGAGGATGTCACTCATCGTATTGGGGTTGGGTGGATGAAATGGAGGCTCGCATCTGGAGTCTTGTGCGATAAGAAGGTGCCTACTAAACTTAAAGGCAAATTCTACAGAGTGGTGGTCCGACCAGCTTTGTTGTATGGAGTTGAGTGTTGGCCAGTAAAGAACTCCCATATTCAAAAGATGAAGGTGGCGGAGATGAGGATGTTGAGATGGATGTGCGGGTTTACTAGGAGAGATAGGATTAGGAATGAGGATATCCGAGATAAAGTGGGTGTGGCGTCGGTGGAAGATAAGATGTGGGAAGCGAGGTTGAGATGGTTCAGACATGTGAGGAGGATAGGCACGGATGCTCCAGTGCGGAGGTGTGAGAGGTTATCTATGGATGGTTACAGGAGAGGACGAGGTAGACCAAAAAAGTATTGGGGAGAGGTGATTCGACAGGACATGGCGCAGTTGCAGCTTACCGAGGACATGACCCTAGATAGGAAGGTGTGGAGAACGCGGATTAGGGTAGAAGAGTAGTAGGTAGAAGTGTGTGTAGGCTAGTAGGTAGGAGTGTTTTTCCTTATTGTCCCGACTAGTAATCGTAGTGCTACGGTTAAGTGTGTGTAGAAGAGTAGTAGTATTCCTCGTGGTAGTATTTTGTGGCAGTGCTCTGTTTCTGTCTGTTGTTTGTTACTACATATTACTTCCTATCGTATCTTGTAGTTTTATCTTGTATTTTTATCCTGTATCATTGTTACGTCCTTTTTAGCCTATTTTTAGACTGTTTTGTCTTGAGCCGGTTATCTATCGGAAACAGCCTCTCTACCTCACCTCTGAGGTAGTGGTATGGACTGCGTACACTCTACCCTCCCCAGACCCCACGCTGTGGGAATACACTGGGTATGTTGTTGTTGTTGTTGTTGTTGTCAAATCGTGAAACAAGAACAACGGCTACTATTGAACTATTGAACACTTGAATTATGCTACTTTTGGCTACTATAACTCAGCTACTATTAAAAGGCTACTGCAAATAAGGTTAAGCGTTACCCTTTCAAGACTTTTACTTCAGATTAAGCACTTTCTTTTCGGATCTACTACCATTTCAAAAATTACCCAAGGCTAAGCATTATCCTTTGGAAGAATTGGGTTAAGCATTACCTTTATAAAGATTTTACCCGAGGCTAAGCATTGTCCTTTGGAAGAATTGGGTTAAGCATTACCTTTTAAAGATTTTACCCGAGGCTAAGCATTGTCCTTTGGAAGAATTGGGTTAAGCATTAACTTTTTAAAGATTTTACCCGAGGCTAAACATTGTCCTTTGGAAGTTGATTGAGTTAAGCACTACCTTTCAAGTATTGCCCGAGGCTAAGCATTGTCCTTTGGAAGCTGATTGAGTTAAGCACTACCTTTTCAAAAAATTACCCGAGGCTATGCATTTTTCTTGGGAAGGATTGGGTTAAGCACTACCTTTTCAAGATGTTACCCGAGGCTAAGCATTGTTCTTCAAAAGGATTGGGTTAAGCACTACCTTTTAAAGATATTACCCGAGGCTAAGCATTGTCCTTCGGAAGGATTGGGTTAAGAACTACCTTTTACAGAAATTACTTGAGGCTAAGCATTGTCCTTCGGAAGGATTAGGTTAAGAACTACCTTTTCAAGATGTTACCCGAAGCTAAGCATTGTCGTTCGGAAGGATTGGGTTAAGCACTAACTTTTCAAGATGTTACCCGAAGCTAAGCATTGTCCTTCAGAAGGATTGGGTTAAGCACTACCTCTTTCAAGATGTTACCCGAGACTAAGCATTGTCCTTCGGAAGGATTGGGTTAAGCACTACCTTTTCAAGAAATTACCCGAGGCTAAGCATTGTCCTTCGGAAGGATTGGGTTAAGCACTGCCTTTTCAAGAAATGCCCCGAGACTAAGCATTGTCCTTCAGAAGGATTGGGTTAAGCACTACCTTTTCAAGAAATGACCCGAGGCTAAGCATTGTCCTTTGAAAGTTGATTGGAAGAAATACTTTTTCAAGATTTTACCCGAGGCTAAACATTGTCCTTTGGTAGTTGAATGGGTTAAGCACTATCCTTTCAAACAAATAGATACATTTTCTTACCCTCTTCTATCATTATTATTTTCTAGCATCACTACTTTTCATCGCATTAATTCACGTTTCTATAAATTTATTATCTAACCGCTTTATCTAGTTATATCAGAAGCTGTAGGAATCAAAGGCAAGAAATAATAAGAACAATTTTTGCTCCCATTTCTGAGATACAACTCTTCTTATTCCTTTATCCAATCTAATTCGCATATCGCCACGACTTGATCAAAAGTATATTCAAGTCTCATCCTGCTCATACTCTAATCTTGTCAACTCGTGTTATCCTCATTCAAAACTCATATTTGTCAATTTTCTTTAGGGGTCTCGTTCGTCCCTAAATCTGGAACTACACACGGCCTGATTCTCCTGAGGCCCGAGATATGTAGGCGACTTGAAACTGAAGTCTTGGCTACATCATTTTCACAAGCCCCTTTTCTTTCACCAATTCAGAAGAATTAGTCGTCCGGTCGGACAAAATTGGCTACTAGTAAACATTCATTGCCCACCAAGTCATCCTTCATTCCCGAGCAAGGAAGGGGAAGCTGTTGACACCCAATTTTGATCTCCCTATACCTCTCTCGGGATGTTATTTTACTAGTTATTATTATTTTTAAGGCTTAATTTTCCTCGTGTATTGCTTTTATTTACTAAATAAATCACGTGTTTATTAAATTCGTATACAATTTATAAATATATAATTTATTTCTTATTATTACTATTCTATCATAAATTTCGTATGATATCACATGTCATTAATTTTACGTACAATGTATATATACGAAATTTATTTATAATTTTAAATAATATATGTTTTTGATAATTATCATTAATATTTTTATCTACTATATTATATATGTAGTATTTTATTTATTAATTATCATTAATTATTATTCTATCTATCAATATATATATATATATATATATATATATATAGTATTAATCAAATCGCACCCCAATTACATTTTGTCTTCCCCAATTTATTTAAATTCTAGCCCCTTTCTACCCAATTCATTTCAATTTTAGCCTAAATTTAAACTAATCTGGCCTATTTTTAAATCCCAAATCCAATTTCAATTGACCCTGACCCGTTGACCCAGTTCGGCAAAAGCTAATCTTGACCGTTGATCTAATACGATCAACGGCAAGATTTAATCTCACCATCCTTTCCTTTTTAATTAACCCCATACCCAAACCATACCTCACTCTCACTCAAACCAGCCGCTGCCCCCTCCATCTCCCTCAATCTCTCTCTCTCTCCTCTCTTCATCTCCTCACCCGCCACCACCTCCGCCGCTGGCAAGCTGCTAGCCGCGGCGGTCCAGCAAAACCCTCACCTCACTCTCTCTTTCTCCACCTGACGAAACCCAACCGCCACCACATCTCCACCAAAAAATGCCACCCTCAACTCTTCGCCTCCCTCTTTACTCCACCATCACCGCCGGCAAAGCGCTAGCCACGGCGGTCCAGCGCCACCCTCACCACAAAGCCTTCTCTCCTCTTATAATCTCCACCAAAAAACCACCACCAACAGTCACTCTCACCTCCACCAAAACCCCAACAGGATCCCACTGCCACTGCCTCTCGTCGGTGATGAACCATGCAGTCATCTCGCCACCGCTGCTCCGACGGATCCCCGTCCAGTGAAAACCCCTTTCCTTTTTTTGAGTTTTCTCCGAGGAAGTTCAGTGTTATAAGGATGTCTCCCTTTTCGATGAACGTCAAACTCCGGACAGACGAATGTTGCTCATGGGTCTTCGGACAATTTTCGTTAAAATCTGTGGAGGATTACCATAAATACATTTCGAGTTTGGTCCATTTCATAACTTAATCCTCTTATCTTGATGTTATGCGATTTTGAGATGCAAACTAGTAAGTTGGCTTCACTTTGTGGTTGGAATTCTGTGATATTGTGATAATTACTCTATGTGGACTGTCGTATGTGAAAATCAATTTTGTTATGATTTTTTCTTTCTAGCCTGGTTTCAAAATAATCCAAATATATGTTTGCTTCGTTGAGAAATCATTGCCTAAGCATGTTGCTGAATACTATTTTTTTTTCAAACTTGGAGGTCATTGTGCCTTTGTTCACTATATCTGTGTTGTCCTGGAATGCTCCACATATAAATCCATATCTTGTTGTTGAAATGCAATACATGATTATGACTTGGGAATTTATGCTTAGTTCTGAAGAGAAGAGAATAACTGTTATAATCCTATTACTTGATTAATTCTGTGATTAGGAGTCCTTTATACTCATCACTTGATCACTTTATGATGTAATTGATTCAGTCCAAGCATAACTTACATTTTTCTTGTAAGAGTGAGCCTGGTACTTGTTTATCTCTAACAGCTTTGATAATTTTGATCTGTCTATCCTTCTTTTCTTTCAAGTTTTAATTATGGACAACTTGATACTTGGGTTATTCTTGTTAAATATTGATGTGTAATAGATTGTTCACAATATGTCATCATCCCTTCGATTGATCTGTCTTCCCTATTTCAAATTTTTGAGTAGCTTTTAGTACTTGAACAGTTTTGGTATGTGTTGACTTGATTGGTTCAATTACTTGATTTTGGGTATTGACAACTTAGTTATTTATTTAGTTATGGTAAATTCAAACTCGTTTGGTAGTTTAATTGATTCTTTGTGTTAATTAAGGAAAATATTTCCTTTGCTTGATTTTATTTATCCTTGTATAACTTTATTTACTCTCTTCTTTATGGTAAATCAGTGATTTGGTTATTGTAATTAAAGTAAAGAATCCCCTTAATTCCCTCTTTAAAAAATCATTTCCTTCCTTAATCAAAGGCCTATTTTCCACTATAAAAGACAGTCTTCTTTTTCATTTCTTGCTCAGACTTTCACACATTACCACTTTCATATTAGTAATAATTCTCTTCTGTGAACAAGGTTGTTGGCGCTAAGTGTTGCTTACTCTAGTTTTTTTTACTTATTCTCTGGTAACAGGTTAGTGTCCTATCATGTTTCAATCTCTTATGTGGCAGTTTCCCACTTCTTAATCAACTATATTTTGCTTGATGTATGTGGGTGTTCAAATACGTGAATACGATAGAAAGCATATCTATGGACGTTTAGAGTTTAATGGTTTCTTCCTATTCACCTTATTCATGAGGCTCTTGTTATACGTGAAAACTCGGTAGCTCTTGCCTTATATAATTGTTTGTTAGTTTACATGAATACAATGAATCTGCCTTGGGTTGTCCGTGCGGTATTTCGTGGAATACGGAGATCCTAATGCATCCCTATCCCTTGACATAAGCACTGCATAGGACCCTTGAGGTTCTTAGAAACTCTGACATGTCAGGGGCGGTCTTATGGGGGTGTAATAGGGTCCTCCGAACCTTATGTTTACATGTTTGACAGGTTGTTAAAAGATGGTATACGGTGAAAAGTTGCCCGGACTGGGAGATTTCTATAGACTTTAGATTTTATTAATTTTGTTACTTTTTGTACATTCATTCATTTGGTTCTGTAATATTTTGTATAAACTCTGACGATAAATGAAATACTTTAGGGGCTGCTATAGGGGAGGGGAAAATTATTTGCTATCTGTTTTACCTATTTAAAAACGTAGAAAGCATGACTATAGGACTTAAAAGAATTTTTAGTATGTTTGAATTAATTAATTATAGTGTTTGTAAGATTAAATAAACTTTACGGTCTGTCTGAGTATAATAATAGTGTATAGATATCATGTCTATATGATTCCAATCAATTTCACTATTTTACTTAGAAATTATATCCACGAGTTTATATATGTTACAACTTTTGCTAACTAAAGATTATGCCTATAGTTCTAAAACAAGTTCAGCATGTTAAAATAACCGGTCTAGAGTATTAAAATTTTAGTTTGTTAAAATAATCACCTTGTTTATAGAAATAATTTTTCAGCAGGTATAAAACAGATTAAATATTTAGAAATCACGCTTATAGTGTTTTAATCCGGTTGTAATATTTAGATACCATGTTCATAGGTAAATTTATGTTAACTTTTAAATAATTAGTTACCTTTCCTCCAAGTCAATCATGCCTACATAATATGTTAAAAACCAGGCCTAGGTTGAAAATCCGTTTTCAGCATTTCTTAAAAACAGTTAGTTACTACCATGCCTACATACTTCAAATCTGTTTCTGCATATAATATAACTAGAAATCATGCCTATAGGATTTAGTATGTTAAAAATAGGAATCTTGCTTTAAAGTTTAATTTAGTTTCAGCATATAATTAATTAGTCATCTTGCATATAGGACCAAACCAATTTCAGTACGTTGAACATAATAACATGACTATAGGATCAAACTAGACAACATGTAGAAATCAGGAATCTAGTATTCAATTGGGCGTGTTGACCAGAATCTGCTTTGTTAAATAAATCCATGATGTTTAGACATCATGTTATCAGGATTCTAATTTAATGTCAGTATTAATTAGATGGTAAATAGTAGGCAATATGCATAGTAGCAGTAATTAATCGATCATTTGATATCATTCAGATCAGCCCAAAGTTTAGAAACATGCCTATAGGTCTGAATCGTTTTTGCATGTCCCGATTAGTAGTTATCATGCTCGTAGTTAAATATGAAAAATTGTTTGACTTGTTAATCACTTAGTCATCCTTTTAATTAATTTGGAGGCTTGTATGAGATCTTATGTGCTACTTTCTTTAAAGTCCTTGGTTGTTTTGTATGACGCTAAAACCCATGTCTAATTAATAACCTTAGGATCTTATTGTCTAAACCCATATCCAAATAGTTAGTGCAATGCCTCTTGGACGCTAAGTGGGACGGGTAGGCATATTAAGACGCGTTAGATTTTTTATTTATTTAGTGCGCCTTTAGGTCTAATAACCTTAATAAACAACCTAGGTGGGTAGTCAGAGATGATAGTATGTACTCGCTAATTATAACGAGCAATCCTTAATTGGATTGAAAAGTATTAATTTATGTTGCATGGGGTGATCCTTTTGGCTAAAAAAGCCCTCCTCCCCAACTTGATTTTCCTCCTACGTAGGGAGTGATCTACATGATACATCTGTCATGCCCCGAGGTTACCCCCTAGATGTAACACGGGACTTGGGACCACAAGTGCCCCAAGCTAACCCTTGGTCAAAACATTCTCAAGCATAACAAAAGATAAGCGGAATCGTAATAGATAAAGTCGGAATAGCATAAATGGTAAGTCAAATAGGAATACAAGATCCATAAGAAGACTCAAATACTGTCTATGTCTGAAAAGCCTCTACTCATGACATAAAGAGTTGCTAGAAAAAGACCCTAGCAAACTAGAAGTACGGAAATGAAAATCTAACACAAGATAATAACATGAATAGTCCTCGACCTAGGAGGACTCACCAACAGTTGTAGGATGGAGTGGCTTGGAAGCTCTAGCCACGTGCCTGGGATGGGACACCTGAATCTGCATCATTAAAGGATGTAGCGCAAGATATGCGTCAGTACTATAGGATGTACCGAGTATGAGGGATATGCATAAACATCAAGAAAATATGCTAAGTATGCTTAACAATCGAAATCATGCTTTAGAAGTAAAACTGGATGCAAGTGACTCTATGAAATATCATAAGCTGAAGACATGATCATAAATAATAAGTCTGAAATCTAACCAAGAGTCAAACACATTTTAAAAGCATAAACTGTTCTATGGGAGGTTTTCTTACCGACATTGACCATGTGACCTACATGGAATCTGATGTATACGCCACATCGGGAGGACCCAATATACCTTGTCAGGGTATAAAGGCATGACTGTGGAGTGATCACTAAATCTGATGCCCAACAGAGGGGACTTATAAACCTACGGGGGTACATAGTTCTGAGACTAAGGGTACTCTCACCCTGTCCAACACAGTGCTAAATACTACTCCAAAACATAATTATAGCTCATAAGACATATCTGATGTCAAAACTGTTTGAAAAGCAATAAGACATATCTGATGCCATGCAATTCAAAATCATAAATCTAAAGACTTAGCATAGCCATAATTCAAATCATGCCTTTTCTTTCTAAATTCATACTTGAAGAATTAGGCATGCCATTTCATAAAATACATAAGGTCATGATATCTAATCATTTCAAATTTCTCTTGAAAACATGCAATTCAATGGAATCATGTTAGAAATCAACTTTAGAGCTTGGGCTTTTAAAACCAATGAAGGAATCATAATCAAATCATAATTAGACAATAAGAAACCATGGATTTAAGCATAGAAATTGATTTTATAAGTTTTCCCCAATTTAGATCAAAACCCTAATTTCACAAGCTCATAATTTAACATAGGAATTGGAGGTTTTGGGCACAAGGGTGAAAGGAACCCATTTTTGAATACCCACATACCTTGATTGGAGCTAACCCACTTGAATTGAAAAGACTTAGGATATTTAGACTTGGAGCTTGAGACCTTGAGCTTGAGAGAGAGTTCTTTCCCTTTTTGGGAAATGAATGAGGTAATGAGAAGGGACTTAGGCTAATGAGGGTGAAAACCCTTCTATAAATAGTCAAAACGACATCATTAAGGAGTTAAAAGGGTGGGTAATGAATAAAATACCCCTAGATCATGTTTAAGAAAAATCTGGAAAATGATCGGTTTCAGGGCCCACGAGTCAATTCTACTGGTCGTCGTTTGAATCACGACCCGTGGTTTCACTCATGGTTCCTGATAGGAACTTTCAGGCTGTAGAAGCACTTCTATAGGTCAACAGGACGGACTCGTAGAATGAACGATGGATCATCGTTTGGAGTCGTGGTTCCTGGGGACCTAGCTGCTCCTTGGTCAAACCACGAGTCAGAACTACGGTTCATCGTTTGGACGATAAGTCGTAGAGTTGAGTCATCATTTCAAAGGAACTTGCCAACCCTCTGATATGAGTTCCATGAGTGGACAGGACAGACCCGTGGTTTGAACCACGATTCGTAGAACCAACTCATGGTTCCAGACCAGAGGCCGAATCAATCAGAAGGGAATCACGGTTCTATTTCACAACCCGTGGTTCAAACCACGGTCCGTGGTTTGGACATGTCATTCCTGAAACAAGAAATTTTCCTGAGATTTTAACTTAGATAGCTGGTTTGATTTCCGATGTGTTAAAATATCTCCCCCTTGGGATCATTTGTCCTCAAATGAAGACTAGACAAGGAAAACTGAAGAGAAAACAACCCAACCAGCAATCAAAACAAGGAAATCAAGGAGTAAACATGAAAACTGAGCTTTTCAACTTGAAAACAAGATAAACTAACTTCGGAAAACATGGATGCATGCTAGAATCATGAGAGGAACTGGTGGAATAGAATCAGAGGGACATACTAAGGAGCAAACTAGTACCTCAAGCTGGAACTGAATCGGAAGGAAAGAGATGAGGATATTTGGCCTTCATGGCTTCTTCCGCTTCCCAAGTAGAACCCTCTCCAAGATCATTCCTCCAAAGGACTTTCACCGAAGTGACTTCTTTGTTCCTCAACCTTCGAATCTGACGATCAAGGATATCCACGGGAACCTCCTCATAGGTGAGACTATCCTTCACACCCACATCCTCCAAGGTAATTATCAAGGTTGGATCACCAACACATTTCTTCAACAAGGAAACATGGAAGACTGGATGAACCGCTTCCAACTCTATTGGAAACTCCAACTCATAAGCAACACTACCATTTCTCCTCAAAATACGATAAGGACCTACAAAATGGGGACTAAGCTTTCCTTTCTTGCCAAACCTCATCACACCCTTAATGGGTGACACCTTTAGGAAAACCCAATCATCAACTTCAAATTCCAACTCCCTTCTCCTCACATTCGCATAAGATTTCTGTCAACTCTGAGCGGTTTTCAACCTTTCCTTAATAAGCTGAACTTTCTCCATAGTCTCATGAATCGTATCTGGACCAATCAAGGATGCCTCACCTACCTCAAACCAACCAATAGGAGATCTACATCTCCGACCATATAAGGCCTCATATGAAGCCATTTGGATGCTAGAGTGAAAGTTGTTGTTGTAGGCAAACTCGATTAGAGGTAAGTGATCATCCCAATTTCCTTTTAAGTCAATCACACAAGCTCTCAACATATCCTCCAAAGTCTGAATAGTACGCTCTGCCTGGACGTCTGTCTGAGGGTGAAAAGTTATGCTAAGCTTCACGTGGGTACCAAGACCTTTCTAAAATGACCTCCAAAACTGGGATGTAAACTGGGGGCCTCTATCTGAGATGATGGACAAAGAAACACCATGCAATCGGACTATCTCCCGGATGTAGAGCCTGGCATAATCGTCTACTGAATCAGTAGTCTTAACAGCCAAGAAGTGGGATGACTTGGTCATCCGATCGTCAATCACCCAAATGGAATCATGTTGCCTTCGAGTACGAGGCAAACCTGTAATGAAGTCCATATTGATCACTTCCCATTTCTAAGTGGGAAGGTCAATATCCTGAATTATGCCACCCGGCCTTTGATGCTCCACCTTTACTTATTGACAGTTAGGACACTTAGCTACAAACCCGAATATGTCCCTCTTCATACCATTCAACCAAAAGACTTCTTGTAGATCACGGTACATCTTAGTAGCACCCGGATGAATAGAATATATAGAACTGTGAGCCTCAGTCAGAATCTGCTTTCTCAACCCATCTACATCTGGCACACATAAGCAACCCTAATAACGAAGCACACCATCTCCCCCTTGGGAGAAAACCTCAACTTGTTGCTGATGAACTGCACCCTTAAGCTTAAGTAAAATGGGATCCTTTTCTTGCTTTACCTTCACCTCAGCTACCAAAGATGATTCAGCACCATTTTATACAATCACACCACCCTCGGTCGAGTCTATAAGGCGAACTCTCAACCGAGCTAGCCGATGAACCTCCTTAACCAACTCCTTCTTTCCGTCCTCAACGAAATATACACTCCCCATGGACAATTTACTCAAAGCATCCGCCACTACATTGGCCTTACCCGGATGGTAAAGCACACTCATGTCATAATCCTTAAGAAGCTCAAGCCATCTCTGTTGGCGTAAATTCAATTCCTTCTGAGTGAACACATACTGAAGACTCTTATGGTTGGTGAATACATCCACATGCACACCATACAAGTAATGTCTCCAAATCTTCAAAGCAAAGACCACGGCTGCCAACTCAAGATCATGAGTAGGATAGTTCTTCTCATGAGTCTTAAGTAGTCTCGAAGCATAACCAATCACCTTACTACGCTGCATCAAAACACATCCCAAGCCAATCCTAGAAGCATCACAATATAAAACAAAATCATCTAGGCCCTCAAGTAGTGCTAACACTGGAGCTGTGGTCAATCTAGTCTTCAATTCCTGAAAGTTCTTCTCACACAAGTCGGACCACTAGAATTTTACCTTCTTCTGAGTCAATCGAGTCAAAGGGGCAGCAATGGAAGAAAACCCTTCCACAAACCTCCTGTAGTAGCCTGCCAAACCCAGGAAGCTCCTAATATCATATGGGGAAGTGGGTCTAGTCCAGCTCTTTACTGCCTCTATATTTTGAGAATCAACTCGAATACCATCAATAGTCACAATATGACCCAAAAAGGCAACGGACTGCATCCAGAACTCACACTTGCTAAACTTAGCAAACAACTGTCTATCCTTGAGAGTTTGCAACACAACCCTCAAGTGGTCTGCATGCTCCTCCTCACTCCGAGAGTAGATGAGGATATCATCAATGAACCCAATCACAAAAGAATCCAAATATTGCTTGAACACGCGGTTCATCAAGTCTATAAAAGCTGAAGGAGCATTCGTTAGACCAAAATACATCACAACAAATTCATAATGACCATACCGAGTTTTGAAGGCTGTCTTCGGAATATCACACTCTCTAACACGAAGCTGATGATAACCAAATCTAAGGTTGATCTTGGAGAAGAAACAAGCACCCTGAAACTGATCGAACAAGTCATCAATCCTAGGAATGGGATACTTATTCTTGATTATGACCTTGTTCGATTGGCGGTAATTGATACACATTCTAAGAGAGCCATCCTTCTTTTAAACAAACAAAACTGGGGCACCCCATGGAGAAATGCTAGGCCTATTGAAACCTTTATCAAGAAGATCCTTCAACTGATCTTTCAACTCTCTAAGTTCCACGGGAGACATTCTATAAGGAGGAATATAGATAGGATTCGTATCCGGAAGAAGATCTATCCCAAAGTCAATCTCCCGCTCGGGAGGGATTCTGGGCAAATCCTTGGGAAACACTTCTGGAAACTCATTCACAATAGGAACAGACTGAAGGGATAGGGTTTCGGACTCTGTGTCCATAACCCGCACTATGTGATAAACATACCCCTTTGAAATCATCTTCCTAGCCTTAAGATAAGATATGAAATGACCTTTCGAGGAAGGGGGACTACCTTGCCATTCTAAGACAGGTTCATTAGGGAACTTGAAACTGACCACACGAGTACGGCAATCAACAGAGGCATAACATGCATACAACCAATCCATACCAAGAATGACATCAAAATCAATCATCTCTAACTCTACTAGATCCGCTGAAGTGACTCTATGAAGGACTGAGATAGGGCAATTTCGGTAGATTATTTCGGCTAGGACTGACTCACCAACAGGAGTAGATACACAAAAGGGTTCTAAAAGCTGATTCGGATAAATCTCAAACTTACAAGCAACATAAGGGGTTACAAAATATAAGGAGGCACCAGGGTCCAACAAAGAATACACATCAAGAGAGAAGACTTTCAATATACCAGTAACTATATCTGGAGAACTCTCCTGATCCTGTCGGGAGGACATAATATAAAGACGATTCTGGCACTGACCACCAGAACTAGAAGTTACGCCCTGCTGGGCTGGTCGACCTTCTGGGGCTACTGGAGTAGACTGAGCCCTACTACCTACCTGCTCCTTCTTAGCTTAATGGAAATCTCTGATATGATGTCCAACCTGACCATAACCAAAAAAACCCTCTCTACCAGCCAAATACTCACCGGGATGATTCTTTCCACACTTGGTACAAGCGGGGAAAGAAGGCCCATTTACACCACCATCTAAGAATAAGAGCCTGCACCTCTAATGGACTGATCATGGCGGGGCTTGAAGGCATGAGAAGGAGTACTGACAGAAGAATGCATGGGCCCTGACGACCTCTTCTGAAAGGAAGAGCGATGTCTTCCCCTAGACTTCTGATGGCTAAATCCCAAACCCTCAGATCTAGCTCTTTTGTTCACCCTCGCCATCTCCCTTAGCTTGTCACCCTCAATCTGATAGGCATGAGTCATGAGTCGGGAAATGTTCATATCACTCATCAACAAAGCATACCTACACCCTTTCTTCACCATATCAGAAATCCCATATTTAAACTTGCTCATTTGATCATGCGAGTCTTCTACTATGGAGGGAGCATACCTAGACAACTGAGTGAACTTCAGACTATACTCTTGAATCGACATCGTCCCCTGTCTCAAGTTCACAAATTACTCCACATTCGCTTGCCTCAACTCTCGGGGAAAGAACCTATCAAGGAAGGCCCTCTCAAAACACTCCCAAGTTGTGGGGACCGCGTCCCTCACCCTAGCCTCCTTCCATTGCGTGAACTAAATATGAGCTATATCCTTGAGTTGATAGGATGCAAGCTCAACACAATTGACCCCAACCACTTGGATAACTTCGAAGATCTTCTTCACTTCATCAATAATGTTGAGAAGGTCCTCACTCACCTTCGAACCCCAAAATTCGGGTGGGTTCATTCGGATGAAGTCACGAACTCGGGCCGCTACCCTACCTTGAGGGTGGACTGGGGCAGGAGCCTGCTGATTGGCCTGAGTGGACAATGTCTGGGCTAGCAAATGGATGGCATTTCTGAACTCCTCATTCATGACATCGAGGACCAAAATGGGAGGAGAAGCATTCCAAGCGGCTCGGGGAGGTATAGCACATCGAGGAGGCATAATCTGAAACAAACAAGATAAGGATTAGAGGAACATTAGAGTTAAACTCTATTGCACGAAGTGATCATGAAAGAAGTGAAATTTTCTAAGACACCTCATAGTTTCCCTCTCATATTTATGGCGCGCTTCACACACATGAAAGATACTCTACTCGATGTGACTTTCAGACATCCTAGGACTTTTGAACCTGAGGCTCTGATACCAAGTTTATCACACCCCGAAATTACCCCCTAGACGTAACATGGGACTTGGGACCATAAGTGCCCCAAGCTAACCCTTGGTCATAGAATTCTCAAGTATAACAAAAGACAAGCGGAATCATAATAGATAAAGTCAGAATAGCATAAATGGGTAATCAAGTCAAATAGGAATACAAGATCCATAAAAAGACTCAAATATTGTCTATGTCTGAAAAGCCTCTACTCATGACATAAAGAGTTGCTAGGACAAGACCCTAGCTAACTCAAAGTACGAAAATGAAAATCTAACACAAGCTAATAACATGACTAGTCCTCGACCTAGGAGGACTTACCAACAGTTGTAGGATGGAGTGGCCTAGAAGCTCTAGCCAAGTGCCTGGGATGGGACACCTGAATCTGCATCATCAAAGGATGCAGCGCAAGATATGCATCAGTACTATATGATGTAACGAGTATGAGGGATATGCATAAACATCAAGAAAACATGCTAAGTATGCTTAACAATCGAAATCATGCTTTAGAAGTAAAACTGGATGCAAGTGACTCTATGAAATATCATAAGCTGAAGACATGATCATAAATAATAAGTCTGAAATCTAACCAAGAGTCAAATACATTTTAAAAGCATAAACTATTCTATGGGAGGTTCTCTAACCGACATAGACTATGTGAGCTACATGGAATCCGATGTATACGCCCCATCGAGAGGACCCAATATACCTTGCCAGGGTATAAAGGCCTGATTATGGCGTAATCACTAAATCTGATGCCCAACAGAGGGGACTTATAAACCTATGGTGGCACGTAGTTCTGGGACTAAGGGTACTCTCACCCTATCCAAATCGGTGCTAAATACTACTCCCAAAACATACCTATAGCTCATATAATACTGGGGCATATCTGATGCCAAAATTGATCATGACTGGTGACATATCTGATGTCAAAATTGTTTGGAAAGCAATAAGACATATCTGATGAAATGCAATTCAAAATCATACATCTAAAGACTTAGCATAGACATAATTCAAATCATGCCTTTTATTTCTAAATTCATACTTGAAGAATTAGGCATGCCATTTCATAAAATACATAAGGTCATGATATCTAATCATGTCAAATTTCTCTTAAAAACATGCAATTCAATGGAATCATGCTATAAATTAACTTTAGAGCTTGGGATTTTAAAACCAATGAAGGAATCATAATCAAATCATAATTAGGCAATAAGAAACCATGGATTTAAGTATAGAAACGGATTTTATAAGTTTTCCCCAATTTAGATCAAAACCCTAATTTCACAAGCTCATAATTTAACATAGGAATTGGGGGGTTTGGGCACAAGGGTGAAGGGAACCCATTTTTGAATACCCATATACCTTGATTGGATCTATACCACTTGAATTGAAAAGACATAGGAGACTTGAACTTGGAGCTTGAGACCTTGAGCTTGAGAGAGAATTCTTTCCCTTTTTGTGAGATGAATGAGGTAATAAGAAGGGACTTAGGCTAATGAGGGTGAAAACCTTTCTAGAAGTAGCCAAAACGACATCATTTAGGAGTGAAAAGGGTGGATAATGACTAAAATACCCCTGGAACATATTTAAGAAAAATCTGGAAAATGGTCGATTTCAGGGACCACGGGTCAGTTCTACGTGTCATCGTTTGAATCACGACCCGTAGTTCCACTCGTGGTTCCTGACAGGAACTTTTAGGCTGCAGAAGCACTTCTACGGGTCAACAGGATGGACCCATAGAATTAACAACGGATCATCGTTGGAGTCGTGGTTCCTGGGGACCTAGCTGGTCCTTGGTCAAACCACGAGTCAGAACTACGGTTCGTCGTTTGGACGATGAGTCGTAGAGTTGAGTCATCATTTCAGAGGGACTTGTCAACCCTCTGATCTGAGTTCCACGAGTTTACAAGATGGACCCATGGTTTGAACCAAGGTCCGTAGAACCAACTCGTGGTTCTAGACCAGAGGCCGAATCAATCAGAAGGGAATCACGGTCCCATTCCATGACCCGTGGTTCGAACCATGGTCTATGGTTTGGACCCGTCATTCCTGAAACATGAAATTTTTCTGAGATTTTAACTTAGATAGCTGGTTTGATTTCCGAGGTGTTACAATATCTATGCTCGATAGTCATTGCACTTTGACTAAGAAGTCTTTTAAGACTTCGCACGAGGTTGAGCGATTACTCCCGAACGTATAGGCTTGATAGTTTTATTTAATTATCTTATGCTTGGGTAGTTAATTAAATTACCTAGTTATTAGGCCTTTTTCTCTATATCATTGTGTTAATTCTATCTTCTCGCTTATCCGATCTTGTTTATTTATTTATTTATTTACATGTGTAATCCTCCTTCACTTAGATTTATTAGTAATGGAATTGGTTTAACTTATATGCTTATTTTTTAAAATAAAAATTTACTTGTTTAATCACATAGTCATATTAGTTTAATAAATTATCGGACCTTTTGTTTATCACATATTTCTCACATAATATATGAATCCGGAAGGGACCCATATTTGTGGACCTCGAAAGGTGCCTAACACCTTCCTTTTGAGGTAACTTGAACCCTTACCCAATTCTTTGGTGACGTAGACCTTAAATAAATCGTAGTTAGTTAGAATGGTGCCCTAACACACCTTTAATTCGTTAGGTCGTGACTCTTCACCCTCTTTTTATCCGTAAAGAGAGTTGTCACATTGATGGCCCGCTTTTCGCAAGAAAAATGGGGTGCGACATGGACGTCAGCAAAGCCACCAAGACAACGAACAATGTTGGAGTCCACTGGATAAGGATGACGACCCTCCTAATGGGCCATCATGACTTTGACGAGTCGTCAAGCCAAACCGTCAAGTCTAGCACAACTGAAGGAAATACAGGATTGGAGTGACGGCTCACCTGACGAGTCATCACCCATGTGACGAGCCACCAAACCATCCATCAAGATGAAGGAAAATGCCCAGTTCACTGGTTAAGAGCGACGAGAGCCATGACGATCCATCAAGGCTACGATGACCCATCACGGTGAACCATCAAATAGAAGCTAAAAATAGGAAATCACAGGTTAGCGGTGACGGCTCAGGTGATGAGCCATCACAAGCCTGATGAAGCATCAAGGCAACCCGTCAAGACTGACAGCGGGATTCTGAGTTTATTATTGGAACTTTATTTCCTAGACTACTATAAATACCCAGTGTTAGGGTTATTTTATTCATTCATTATCAGATAATATTAGACATTTTTGAATGAGTTTTGAATGACACAAAGAGGTGAAATGTTACCTTCGTTTTCTTCTTGGGATTTTCACCATTATTGCTTGAATTTTATGAAAGTTTAAAGGAAGCTTGTGATTTCTATATTGTAAGATCATCTTCTTTATATTATGAATAGTATTACTTTCTTCTATCATTGTGCAAGCATGAGTGGCTAAAACTCCCACAACTAGGGTTGTGGGAGCCATGGCAAAAGTGATGATATAGATTCTGGGTGACATTGGGTTTAATTCGTATGTCATTCACGTTGTTAATCTTATGTGTTTAACATTTTCTAATGGTTGCAAATATTAGAACAAGCCTAGGTTTGATTTTCTTGAACTAAGAGATTAAAACCAGGTAAATTAGATTAACAACGAGGATTCGGATTCTTAACTCCCGTCTAATGATTAATGTTTTAGCGAGATTAATCTACTTGATGCTTTGATTGAAATAAGTAATTATATCTTTTCAAGTTCGAGATAATTGAAAAGAAAATGTGTCTATTTGGTTGAGAAACACTTAGACGTAAGCATGAATTCAATCACTTCGTGAAAGACATACGGAAAGAACCTGATTGAACTCTAACCCGAACTCGTTATGATGCCATGGTGAACACTTCCCTAGTTCACCTCTCATATTCATTCTTCACTCGTGAAATCCGTTGATCGTTATTTGAATTGTTTACAATTTGTTCATTTAACCCCCCCCCCCCCAATTACTGGAAATTATTGATTACTAGTTAACTAAATTACTAACGACTTAATTTGCACCTTATTCCTTGTGGAATCGATCCCAACCTTTGTTGGGTTCTATATTTGACAATGACCACTTACGCTTCTTAAGTGAGGTGTAATTTGGGCGTTATCACTCGAACACACGACTTTCGATTACCGTTTCATGAGTTCATACAATAATTACGTCTAGAATTGCCTCTTTCTTCTCATATGTAATAAGGGGTGGAGGGGCAGAACCTTACCTTTATTTTTCTGTAAATTTGATATCAATACTACACCTCTTTAATTCAAACTTTTCTCTTCACAATCACACCTTAAAACAACAAGAAAATAAGTCAAAAATACTACTATGTTTAAAGAGGTTGTCAAGGAGTTTCTTTATTCAAAGGCTGTCCAAACTCTCAAAACGTGTGGTGTTCATATCTACTATCATAACCATATAAAAACCATGATATAATACAGCCAAGAACTTTCCTTTAATCCTTGTAAAAACATGAAGAAGCAAGAACTCTTTAATGGAGAATAAAAGGGCAGTTCTTTTTCCCTTTCTAGCTTCAAAGAGTTGTTCTTCTGTGAGCTGTTTTAATTGAAGATTAATCTAGAATTTTTGCTGATTATATGGATATATATTAGCTAGTTTGAGATGGGTCTTGGTCCTTGACCCTTTACCCAGCTCACTTTTCTATTTTGTAGAGTTTTGGGCCAAAATTTCAAAGTAGGTGATCCACCTACTTGATAACTTTTATGTTTGAGCCTTATATCTTTTAAACTTTGGGTCTTATTTAATTTATCTTGTTTATTAGATGTAGTCTTATATTCATGTATCTCAAGCAAGTAGGACACCAAAATAAATAGCTTAACCACGTAAAAAGTCAAAACACGTAGGATGTTTACGCTAGTAGGTGAAACACATAGCTCTAGCAAGTAGGCGACTTTCTTGTTTCCAACTTCAATTGTATTTTCAAGTCTCATTCCCTAAAACTATATTTTTCACTTTAATATAGTTGGATACTTAGACTTTGGCTCAAATTCATCCTCATTTACACATGTTCAAATAAATCCATCGACGTTACCTTAGTCGAACGTATGTTTAGAGATATGGGATATTACACATAGTGAGCATAAGATGCAATCTCCTTCTCAAGATGTATTTTTTATTACTTCATCATGTCTATCTTCTTTTTCAAGTAGTCTAATGTCAATGCGTAGGATTCTTTTTCCTACAGGTATGTCTCGAAAAAATCTAAGGAATCTATCATTTTTATGAAGTTTGGTCCACAATCTTGGACACGTCTCTTGCAACCAACATCACATGCAAGAACAATACCAAATAATATTTGAATTTTACCCTCTTTATCATAAAAGGCTTTGCCTTTCTTATATACCTTTAACAATTTTCATTCACGGGATTATCATTTTTGGAGTCCCTGTGCGCGGTATGTGTGCGGAAGTGTTTTTATTCATTATTTTTAATTTGAGTCTATATCTGGATATATATCTGATTCGTATGGCCAAAAATCTTCTGTAGAATTAATAATTTTATCAAGTATAATTTTTTGTAAATCTCTGTTAAGATTAACTGTTTTAATGATAGTGATTAATATTTTATCTTTAAAGAATATTTGGTATTTTGAGGGGTTATTTATTATTTTTAAGTCGTGGGTAGATTCCATTTTTGTAGTTGAGTCCATTATTTATTGATCTGAATATAAATCTAGTTCGTATAAATCTAAGTTATCTATATCATCTGGTATAATTAGTTCTATCCATCTTTGTTCCATTATTTCTATTATCTCAAAAGTAACTAAAATATCGTAGATTTTTCTCCTAATATCGTTATTAAGTTGTTTGAGGATATATAATATGAGTATTTTATAATTATTATCATCATTTATTAAGTACGTATTATTGCTCATTAAATCAGTATTTATTCTTGTCATGTTTTTCACTAAACATATTCCCTCTAATCTCTTTGTTTATCATAAAGTTCATCATCTTTTAATAAGTTATTTTGAACAATCTCTTCCAGCCACTACCATGCTTTTCTTGCTTCAATCGTTTACCCTAACAGCGCCTCAACTCTGTCTACTCCCCTAAACGGCCTCCTTGCCTACCGGTTTCGACCTTAGGATGGCATAGTCTGGGCTTAACTACTCTCAGCAATATTAGGCCATGGCAAGCCTTCTTAAGATGTTCTTCATAACAGTACTAAAACATGATAAACAATTATGATATAAAAGAGATTATAAGGAATATAAAAGTTTAGCTATACATGACTATGAATAAGTATACCTGATTTTTTAGCTCTTCTAGATGCTCCATAGCTTATTTAAAAGATATATTTTATTTATATATGGAAAGTTTTTTACAAATGAGGATTTTGAGAGGTAAGGGATTTTTCTGATTCTTGTTGATGTTGTGTGTTCATGTGTCTCATTTAAATTAATTATTTTTTGAACTATATGCGTTTGCATTTTTATTCCATTTTTATCTATTTGTATGCCTAAAAATTCTATTTGATTTTTCATTATTTCTGCCTTCTTTTTACTTAAACTAATTCCTGATATTTCTATGATGTGTATAAATTTTTCTAATAATTTTATATGTTCTTCCTCTGTCCTAGAATATAATAGTATATCATCTATATATATTATGCAATTTTCTAATTGGTTAAAGTAGCTGTCCATAAAATGTTGGTATCTACCTGGTGCGTTTTTATATCCAAAGGGTAGTACATTCCATTCGTAAAATCCTTGTGGTACAGTAAATGTTGTTAGTTGCTTAGATTCATCTTCTAATTTTAAATGGTAAAATCCTGATTTACAGTCAAATTTACTAAAATAGTTATATCCTTGTATTTGTCTAATTTTTAATATTTTATTTGGTATTGGATAATTATATGTTTTTGTTTTTGCATTTAAATTTCTATAATCTATAACCATTCTACTTTTTCCTCGTTTTTGTTCACTATGTTTATTAACTATAAATGCTGGGCTAGTGTGTTTGCTGTTACTTTCTTGTATATATTTATTGTCTAATAATTCTTGTATATGCATTTTAAATTCTGTTAAGTCCGTAAAATTATATTTTAAAGGTTTTTGCATTATTATACTATTTTCATCTATTAGTTCAATTTTTATTTTTGTTTTATGTTTTTCCCATCCTTGTAAGGGATTATCATTATATAGTAGTTCTAATTTATCTTGGAGTAGTTTTATCTTATTTATAGAAAATATGATTATTTCTATTTTATGGTTGCTTGGTATTATATTTTCTAGTTTTTGGGTAATTTTCTCACTTCCTTTGATCCATGGTGTTGTTTTTCTTAATTTATTATTTACTCTTTTTGCTCCTACTCTTTGTCCACATGGGGTAGTAAACCACCAATGTGTCTTTGTTATAGTATGTGGGAATAATTTATCTAAGAATGGCATTCCTAGTAATATATCTTTATTTGTAAATTCATAACTATATATTTCTCCTATGGTTAGTATTTTATCCATATTTGTATTTTTAGATTCCTTGCTTTATGTGTTATCATACTTCCTTCATTGTTAAATCCCGTTACTACTAAGGGTGTTTTCAATTCTTCCCATTTATCTTCTGGTAGACAATTATGTTTACACATGTTAGCTTCTGCTCCTGTATCCATCATAGGTGTATAATATCTATTATAGTATCCCTCTATTATTATTTTGGCAAGTATATATATTTTTGTCATTTATTATGTTAACTTATTATTTTATCATATTAAGGTTCTTTTGATTACTACCTTTTTATTTTCATAACTTATTGTTAATTGCTTATCTTCCAGGTTATATGGTTTAACTTTTTCTAACCACTTTGCTCCTAGCGTGATATTTTTATCTCCTTGATATATTTTGAAATTTATTAATATTGGTATTCCTCCAATAATTAATTCTTTTTCGGTTGTTTCTTCAATTTTTCTTAATGCTTTTGGTAATTCCGAATTTTGTTGTTCATTTGTTATTATTTCTTTTTCTGGTATTAATTCTCTTGCAATATAATTTTCTTGTTGTCCTGTATTTATTAATATTAAATATTTCCTTTGGTCCATTAATCCTGTTATGTAGTAATGATATGGTTTTATTTCTTCTATTAATTTTGGTGGAGTTACATAACTTATCCTTCTTGATGTACTCATTCTTGATGATGTTTCTGGTATTTCATTACCTGTTCGTTTTGACGTTTCTATTCTTTCCTTTACTATTTCTAAGTCTTCTTCGATGTCCATTTCTGCATAACTATAATCATTATTATCTATAACTGATACTATTCTTTCAAACGGATTTTCTATTTTAATTCTATTTATTTTATTTCTAGCTGTTATTTTATGTTTTGTTGTAAGTATATATAAATTTTTACATCTTGCCGTAAATATCTTACTTCCTGGTGCTAGTTCTATTCCCGACATTTTCCAGTATAAGACTAATGATCTATCTATATTTTTATCATCTATTGCTACTGAATAATTTGCACTTATTATGAATTTAAATTTTTGGTATATTAGATTTCCTTTTACTGCACTTATTACACTTTTTTCTATAGGTTGTATAATTCTATCATCCGCTAAGTATATTTCTATAGGGGTATCTATTCCTTCTCTAAAACATGCTTTTATTAGTATTTCTGTTCCTCCTAAATGTACGTATTTTATTGGATTTTTTGCTTTTATATCTTGTATTTCTTTATTTAGTACTTTTTTATTTAAGATTGGTATTCTAGCTTTACCTTTAATGTATTTACAATCTATTATATGTTCTCTTTGGCTTATTACATAATATTCTTCTTTTTGTCTTTTAAACCAATTTTTTTATTGTTGGTACCTCTAATATTTTATCTATGCTTAGATCTAATTCTTTTCCCTTTATTTGTTCAAATATATTGGTGTCAAATATTATTTTTTGTTCTGAGGATTGTTCATCTTGGTGTTCTTCTTGTTGTATTATCCTTATATCTTTTTCAGTCATAATTTTCTTCTTCCGATTCTTCTATATTATTATTTATATCATTTTCGCTTTCGTTTTCTGATAATTCATATATACTATCTTCACTTTCTAATTCATAATCTATATATTCCATTTGTGTATATTTATCATCTCATATTATTATTTCAGTAATTTATTTTTTCTTTGGATTTTTTGGTAATTTGCAATCTCTAGCTAAGTGTCCTAGTTTTCCACAATTGTAACAAGTACATTCCGTTAATTTTTTCTTTGTTTTATATGGTTTTTTATATTTGTAATTTTTTACATAATATCTTTTTCTTGGTTTTTTATACTTATATTTTGATTTATATGGTTTATATTTACTACTATATCTTTTTATTTTCTTATGTTTTTTATAATATTTATCTGTGCATCCGAATTGGGGTGCTGTTCTATCTTTACAACATGCTAAATTTCTTACTAATATTTTACCCATTTTAATATTTTCTTTGTATTTTTCACATAATTCCATAAACCAATTTTGTAAAAATTTTATTCGAGCTCCTAGAGTATCTACTAATTCTGCTTCATTCCAATTTTTTATTATTTTTGAACTAAAAGGTTCTGGTAATTTAGTAAAATATAATTTTCTTATTTCTTTACTTTCATCTGGATTATATGTTCCTTTGTAATAATAATTTTTAAATGCACAAGTGTATTCATCTAGATAGCACATATTACATATTGCTAATTTTGACATTAAATTTCTGTTTATAATTTTTTCTTTATTTTGTTCTTCTATTTCCGTTGTCATACTACTAAATTCATTTCTTATTGCTATTTCATATTTAAATAATATTTCCGTAGCTGTTGTGGCATCTGTTCCATCGTATGTTTTATTACTTCTTAATGTTTCTAGACTTTCGTTTGTTAAATTTTGCAACCATAATTTTGTTGTTCCTATGAGTGTTCTTTCTATATATCCTGGTGTTTCAGCTATCGATATTTTATTGTCTATTAATTGTTTTGAGATATATCCTATCCATAATTGAATTGTTTTATTTATATCTGCTACACAATCTAGATCTAAAAAATTATTTTGTTCACTTATCTGCCTTGGTGTCCATTTCCTATTTGGCCTTTTTTCCCATAACATTTTATTTTTATCATATGAATTATAGTCTGTCCTATAGTAGCTTTGATTTAATTGCTTTGGATTTTTTACTCCTGATGTACTTGGTTTATCATCATTACTCATATCTCCTGTATTTATTTCTGGATTTATTTTTGCTTTTTCCATTTTTTCTATTAGTTCGGTATATGTTTCACTTGTTTCCGAATAGTTTTCTCCTAGATTATTATCATTATCACTTTCTTCACTTATTTCGTCTATGCTTATTTTTGGTAGATTGTCTTGTTCTTCTTCTAATTGTAATTTAAATTTTTCTATTTCATTTGTCAGTTTTAACTCTTGTTCCTCTTCTCTACGTTTTTCTTTTTCTTTTTGCTTATTTGCATATAACTGTTTTAGCATTTCTAATTCTTTTTCTAGTTCTATTATTTTAGTGTTTTTTACTTCTTCTATTCGTTGTATTTTTTCTTTAGTTTGTTGTTGTATTTTTTCAATTTCTCGTTTCCTATCTATTTCTTCATTTTCTTTTGTTATTCTAACCATTGCGGTTAATTTATCTTCTAATTTTACCGTTTCTTTTTCTAGCATTAAATTTAGATTATCTCCTATTTTTTTATATCTTCTTCCTAAATTAGAAAATACTATTGTTATCTTTAATCCTTCCGGATTTATATATGTTTTTTCTTCTAATGCGAATTCTTCTTTATTCATTTATAAATTATGTTGGTATTTATATTCTAGACTGTCTATTTGTAATTGTAATTCTAATATAACTCTTCTTTGTGCTAATAGGGATTTATGGCAAACTCCTGCAAATATATTAGTGTTTAGTCTATTTTGTCTATGTTTTAATTCTTGTCTTTTTACTATAATCATTTCATTAAGCTTTTGTTTGTGTTTGTTATTGTTATCAGTCATTGTTTCTTTAAGTATTTAATGTATTTATATTCTGTTTTAGATATGGTATTAATTAATTTATTTAATTTGTCATTATCAGTTTTTGTAATACTTAGTTGTTTATATTCCGGGTATAAGCTTTTTAATTTTCTTCTCAATTTTCTTATCTTCTTACTAATTATCTTCTTACTAATAACTCCTGACTGCTCTGATACCATTTTTGGAGTCCCTGTGCGCGGTATGTGTGCGGAAGTGTTTTTATAAACTCGGGGGGTGGTCCTTTTATTGTTATATCTTGTTAACATACTTTTATTGTTATATCTTGTTAACATACTAGCTAGGTACTCGGGGGTGGTCCTTTTATTGTTATATCTTGTTAACATACTAGCTAGGTATCCTATATTTTGAGTTTCGTATATATAAAATTTTAAAAAGTTTACTCAATTTAGTTGTATTTTTGATAACCTTTATCTTATAACTATACTTACTTCTTTTCTGCCAAATTTCAAAGTATTTATTCATTAATCTGAACCTAATTCTAGTTCGTTAATATCCATCCTTCCTAATTCTGAGTCTAGCTCATGTAATCCTATTTGATACCATACTTGATTTATTAGTTCTAGATCTTCATTACTAAATATTTTTTCCCATATTAATTTTCTTAATTCTATTATCTCTATATCTTTGAGCACATGTAAAATTAATATTTTATAATCATAAATCATTTCATCATGTAAATAGGTAAAGTAAGTAGGCATATTATTATTATTCATGTTCATATTTTTATGCTGTGCTTTTTATCAATTAATTCCTTCATACCATAGCATGCAAATAACATTATATTCGATTATTACAGACTAGATTATTTTAAATCACATTCTCTTGTTAGTTAACACCGTACTTTCAAAGGTACTTTCCCCTCCTAGATAATGCCACTCTGTCTACCCCCCTTACGGCTTCCTTGCCTTGGTTTCAACCTCTGGACATTATTTTCGGATTGTTTCCCCTTTTTCCTCATGTTAACAGACTCGAAATTATGATTCAAATAATTCTAGTAAATAATAACGAATATAAACTTATTTACTTATGCTATGATACTCAGGAATTAACAGCTTTAGCTATGCATAATTATGAATAGATATACCTTTGTTGTATCTCCTTGCTCCATATTGCTGAAAATTTTATCTTATTTCTGAGAATATTTTTGTTTACAAAAGAAGGTTGCTCTCCGTGTAGAAAGTCTTATCCTCTATCTGCTTCCTTATTATCTATTTATAAGAGGATGCTAACATGTCCTAATCCTCTTTTCTTTCATCCCACTATCCTATCTTTTACAAAAGTTTAAAAAACTTTACATCTTACTTTACAGCACTACTAATGGACAAACTACTTTACTTTACATCTGTCCTATACTATTTCTATCTTTATTAGTGGCCGTTCACTTTTATTAGTGGACGTCCTATTCTACTATTGCTACTTTACAGATTTATAAAAAACAAAATACTTTAGGCAATCAACTTTACATAGCTTTTTCTTTCTTGTCTTTGGTCGGCCTTATCTCTTTACTCCAACTGTACTTCTGGGATCACATTATCTTCTCCTTGGCATCTTGAACATTGATGATCTGGATATTTGTGATTGATTATTTTGCAATATCTTGTCATTAGTTCGGTTGATATAAAATCTCTTCTAATAGCTCTTGTTAGTGGTTGCTGTTCCGGTCTTAATAGGCTAAGTGCCCATTGTCTTATTTCTTCCATATCTGCTAATCGTTCTTCTCTGCAAGTTGAGTAGATCATTGTTTGCTCCCTTGCATAATAGCTCCAAATAGGATTTTTATTTAAATAATTTGATGATAACTCATTCAAAATTGTAGCTATTCCAATAATTCTTTTCCCTGCATAAAATTCTGGTATCTCAGCTCTGGTTATCTCTTCCTGTTCCTCTATCTTTTCTGGGATGATCATATCCCTTGTTAATCCTATCTTTATGACTTGAATCACTGGCTTAATTTCATCATATAATATCTCCGCTGGTGCTGAATATACTCTTATATAAAATAATGTTCCTTTAGTTATTCTCTTATATTGCATAAATGATTTATGTAACTCTGGCAGTGTAGCTATCTCGTCTCCTGTTTTTGTATATACCGTATTTAGTAATCCATAATTATAGCATGTCGCTACTAGATTTGCATTTGTTCTTGGCAATGCAATTAGCTTATTGTATCCTTGTAGACTTTGGGTAATATAATCTTCTTCTGCATTAGTAGTAGTTTTTGATCTGGGGTTTTTATTTAAAAAGGCTTGTATTTTGTAGATATTTTCTATATATGCTCTGGTAATATGGTTGTAGGTCTTTTTGTCTTGGTTCAAACTATCTTTGTATGTATTTACTTGTGGTGGTATAAATGGGGTTTTTTGGGTTTTTGGAGTATATGGTGTTTCGAATAGTTTATTTAAATTTGTGTTAACATATCTTCTTTCTTCTTTTGTAGATGATCTGCTTGTAGATGCGCCACCTGCATGAAGTAAATTATTATGGGTTTTTAGGTGTTTCCCAACGTCACCTTGTAGCTCTGGATTTTTTATGTCTTCCGATCGACATAGCTCCGCATTCTTATTGTCATGCTGCTGACTAGCTTTGATTTGTTGTATCTCTTTATTTATACTATCGACTTCTTTACAAAGAGTCGTCATAACTTTGAGTAAATCTTCCATAGTGGTAGTTTCCTCAGTCTGAGTAGCTTTGTCTTGATATGTAATCTGCAATTACATTTTTGTCAGTACAAATTACTTCAATTGTAAATGTGAAGTTCAATATATTTAATACGAGTCTTCGTATCTCCTTGGTTGTAACTGAATCCTGTACTTTCTTTGTCAACCACCATTTTACCTGCGTATTATCTGTTCTAATAATAAATTTGTTATATACAATATATGGTTCAAAAGCTAATAAACATTTATATATTGAATATAGTTCTTTCCTATTTATTTTCCATTTTATTTCGGGATTTGTAAATGTACCTGAATAATATCTACAATGATGCTCTATTTTTTTTTTATCATACCTGTATTTTAGTACTCCTCCATAGCTAATTTCGCTTGCATCGGATTCTACTATATAGACAAATTTTCTATTTTCTTCTGGAAAACATAGTTTTGGTAAATTTTTACATAGTAATTTTATCTTTCTTATCTGTTCCTGGTCCTTATTATCAAAGTAATATTCTACATCCTTTTTCAATTTCTTGTGTAATGGTTTTAAATTTTCTGCCAATTTTGGTATATATTCTCTTACCTGATTTACTAATCCTAAAAATGATTGTAATTTTTTCTTTGTATCTATTTGTTCATCAGAATTTATTATTTTTTGTACTATATGTGGCTGCATTTTTATGCCATTTTTATCTATTTCTATTCCTAAGAATTCTATTTGGGCTTTCATTATTTCAGCTTTTTTCTTACTTAGGCTAATTCCTGAATATGAAACAATATATATGAATTTTTCTAGTAGTTTTATATGTTCATCTTGCGTTCTTGAATACAAAAGTATATCATCTATATATACTATACAATTTTCTAATTGGTTAAAGTAATTATCCATAAAATGCTGGTATCTACCTGGTGCATTTTTATATCCAAAAGGTAATACATTCCATTCATAAAATCCTTGAGGTACCGTAAATGCTGTTAGTTTTTTAGATTCTTCTTCTAGCTTAAGATGGTAAAAGCCTGATTTACAATCAAACTTACTAAAATAATTATATCCTTGGACTTGTCTTATTTTTAATATCTTATTGGGTATTGGGTAATTGTATGTTTTAGTTTTAGCATTTAAGTTTCTATAATCAATAATCATTCTGCTTTTCCCTCTTTTTTGTTCACTATGTTTATTTACTATAAATGCTGGGCTTGTATGTTTGCTATTGCTTTCTTGTATGTATTTGTTTTCTAATAATTCTTTTATGTGCATTTTGAATTCATCTAGATCATTAAAATTATATTTTAAAGGTTTTTGGGTAATTATGTTATTTTCATCTATTAATTCTATTTTTACTTTAGTTTTATGTTTTTCCCATCCTTTTAAGGGATTTTCACTATATAATGGTTCTAATTGTTCTTGAATGATTTTTAGTTTGTCTATAGCAAATATAATTAGTTCTATTCTATGTTCATTTGTTTTTATATTTTCTAATTTCTGGGTAATTTTCTCACTTCCTTTTATCCATGGGGCAGGTTTTCTATTTTTATTATATACTCTTTTAGCTCCTACTTTATGTTTACATGGTGTAGTGAACCACCAGTGTGTCTTTGTGATTATATGTGGATATAGTTTTTCTAGAAACGGCATTCCTAGAAGTATATCCTTGTTTGTGAATTCATAACTATATATTTCCTCTATAGTTAATATTTTATCCCATATTTGTAATTTTACATTTCTCGCTTTGTGATTTATCATACTTCCTTCATTATTAAATCCTGTTACTACTATTGGTGTAGTTAATTTTTCCCATTTTTCATCTGGTAGGCAATTATGTTTACACATATTAGCTTCGGCTCCTGTATCTATCATTGGGGTATAATATCTATTGTAGTAATTTTCTACTATTATTTTGGCAAGTATGTAGATTTTTATTTTTATCTCACATTGTTCGTTTTATTGTGACTTTCTTATTTTTATATGTAACAGTTAACTGAGTGTTTTTTAAATTATATGGTTTCATGCCTTCTAACCATTTTATTCCTAATATTATATTTTTATCTCCGTGATATATTTTAAAATTTATTACCATTGGTATTCCGCCAATGATCAATTCTTTTTCTACTGATTCTCTGAATGCTGTAAATTCTTTTGGTAATTCCGGGTGTTCTATAGAATTTATTTCTTCTTCTGTTACTAATTCTCTTGTTATATAATTTTCTTTTTGTCCTGTATTTATTGTTATAATAAATTTTCTTTGTTCTAATATTCCAGTTATATAATAGTAATTTGGCTCTATCTCTTTTATTGTTACTGAATTTCTTGATGACTGGGGTGTGTCACTAAAACTCTTTCTTTTGGAAGTGCTTATTCTATCACTTACTATTTCTAGGTTTTCTTCTATGTCTATTTCCTTGTAGCTATAATCATTGTTATCTATTACTGAGATAATTTGTTCAAATGGATTTTCTATTTTTATTCTATTAATTTTATTTTTTGCTTTTATTTTATGTTTTGTTGTTAAGACATATAAATTTTTACATCTTGCTGTGAATATTTTACTACCTGGGGCTAATTCAATACCTGTCATTTTCCAATATAGTACTAATGATTTATCTATATTACTGTCATTTATTGCTACTGAATAGTTAGCGCTTATTATGAATTTAAACTTTTGGTATATTAAATTTCCTTTTACTGCACTTATTATGCTTTTTTCTATAGGTTCAATTATTCTATCATCTGCTAAATATATTTCTATAGGTGTGTCTATGCCTTCTCTAAAACATGCTTTTATTAATATTTCTGTTCCTCCTAGATGTACATATCTTATCGGTTCTCTAGCCTGAATTGCTTGTATTTCTTTGTTTATTATTCTCTTATTTATTATAGGAATTCTTGCTTTTCCTTTAGTGTATTTACAGTCTATTATATGCTCTTTCTGACTTACCACATAATACTCTTCTTTTTGTCGTTTAAATATATTTCTTAGCATTGGTATTTTAAATATTTTTTCTACACTTAGATCTAATTCTTTCCCTTTTATTTGTTCAAATATATTTACATCAAATATAACTTTCTTTTCTGAGGATTCTTCATTTATATGTTCTTCTTTATTTATTATTTGTACTCCTGCTTCAGACATTATCGTCTGATTCTTCTTTTCCTAATTCTTCATTTAGTTCATTTTCAGATAATTCATATATGCTATCGTCATCGCTTAGGTCATAGTCTAGATATTCTAGTTGCATGTATTCTTCATTATTTATTATTATTTCTGCTATTTGCTTTCTTTTAGGATTTTTAGGTAATCTACAGTCTCTAGCTAAATGTCCTAATTTTCCACAATTATAACATGTACATTCTGTTATTTTCTTTCTTGGTTTAAATGGTCTTTTATTGTTATAATTTTTTACATAGTATCTTCGTCTAGGTCTTCTATTTCTGTATTGGGATTTATATCTTTTGAATTTTCCTTTCTTTCTATTCTTTTTATAGTAATTATCTCTACATCCAAATTGGGGTGCTACTTTATCTTTACAACATGATAGGTTTTCCATTATAGATTTTTCCATTTTCATTTTTTCTCTACGTTTCTCACATATATCTGAATACCATTTTTGTAAAAATCTTACCATTGCTCCTAGTGTATCTTGTATTCCTGCTTCATTCCAATCCTTTATTATTCTAGAACTAAATGGTTCTGGTAATTTTGTAAAATATAGTTTTCTTACTTCTTTTGCTTCTTCTGGCGTATATTTTCCTTTGTAATAATATTCTCTAAATACACATGTATATTCGTCTATATAACACATATTACATATTGTTAATTTTAGCATTAAATTTCTGTTTAGTTGTTTATCCTTATTTTGTTCTTCTGTTTCTGTGGTTGTACTACTAAACTCATTTCTTATTGCTACTTCATATTTTTTTAGAATATCAATGGGTGTAGTTGCTGTTTTGTCATTTATGGTTTTGCTGTTTCTTAGTGTATTTATATAGTCTTCTGATAAATTGAGTAACCATAATTTTACTGTTCCTAAAAGTGTTCGTTCTATATATCCTGGTGTTTCTGTTATGCTTATTTTATTATCTATTAATTATTTTGCTATATATCCTATCCATAGTTGGATTGCTTTATTTATGTCTGTTACACAGTCTAATTCTAAGAAATTACTATTCTGGTTGGCCGGTTTTGGAGTCCATTTTCTATTTAGTCTTTTATCCCATAAACTGTTTTGTCTATCGGATTGCTCATAACTTACTGTATAGTATATTGGATTTAATATTTTTGGATTTTTAACTCCTGATGTACTAGCTTCTTGTTCTTTTTCTTTTTCAACATCTCCTGCATTTATTTCAATATCCTCTTCTATTTTTTCTATATTTGTTATCATTTCTGTATAAGTCTCACTTATTTCTGAATTCTGTTCTGTCTGATTATCATTTATTTCGTTTATACCTAATTCTTCTTCAGTTGGTTCTTCTATCTGTAGTTTTTCTTTAAAATTTTCTATTTCAGTTTTTAATTTTGTCTCAATTTCTTTTTCTTTTTGTTTTGCCGCATATAATTCTTTTAACTTAGCTAATTCTTTTTCTAATGCTATTATTTTGTCATTTTTTACTTCTTCAATATGTTGTATTTCTTGTTTTGCTTGTTGTTTAATGATAGTTATT